>CM037860.1:55405640-55465640 GCA_021292105.1 Anadara kagoshimensis | reverse complement strand
AATGTTTCCCTTGACCTTTCCGATATGACCTTGATTCAAGGTCATGACACACCTTTGGACCATGACGATTATATTCATGTCAAGTTTTGTGACAGTCGTCTAAAGCGATTATGAGATATGGCCCGGGCACGATTTTACACGGACAGACAGACATGCATGGTGATTCAAACTAGTTTGCGGGGGGAATAAAATTAACAACCAAACATAAATTAACTATAATGAAAGCCAAGTATATATATATATACAAAGCACAGTAACTAATAGTTAGCAAGATGCATGTATGTGTAAAAGATGAAGAAGAAGATGATGATGATGATTACTGTTAATTACCAGTATCAGTACTCTTTCCGAAATCAACAATAATAAATTTCAATAGATATGTTAGTCACAATCATAATCATCATCATCATCATCATCATCATCATCATCATCATCATCATCATCATCATCATCATCATCACCACCACCGACACCATCATCATCATATTAAAAAATAACCAAAATGTAAAATTCAAGTAAGAACCATAGCTGTTTGGATTTTGGAGATAGTATATGTACAGTAAATCTAGGTATTTTCAATTTTCAATAAACTTGGATATACGATTGGACAGCACAAAATACTTATATCAGTCCTCTCCTATGTGATAATACAACATGATTACATTAATGCATAATTGAATACATTTAACATTAATTAAAAAACACGATAGATAAATAACAATTATAACATAAAATTAAGGAATACCGGTGCTATATCTACAATTATAATAATTCGAAATAACAAGTACATATATAAACAATTGAAAAAATACGGTAAAATATAAATTGATACATTAAAAAATAAAAACAAACGAAAGTAATAAAAACTAGAACGGTCTCTTGAGAGCCAAATACCCCCGCCCAAAACATCTACAGGGGTTTAATGTTTCCAGCGACCTTGACCTTTCCGATATGACCTTGATTCAAGGTCATGACACACCTTTGGACCATGACGATTATTCATGTCAAGTTTTGTGACAGTCGTCTAAAGCGATTATGAGATATGGCCCGGACACGATTTTACATAAACAGACAGATGGACAGACAGACAGACTGGCAGACAGAGAAACTAGTTTGTGGGGGAATAAAAATAACAACCAAACAAAAATTAACTATAATGAAAGTGAAGTATATATTTATATGTACAAAGCACAGTAACTAATAGTTAGCAAGATGCATGTATGTGTAAAAGATGAAGAAGAAGAAGAAAAAAAAGAAGAAGAAGATGATGATGAAAAGAAGAGGCAAAACATAAAACCAACAGTATATACACAAAAGAGAGTAACCGACAGTTATCAAGGCGCATCCATGCGTAAAAGAAGCAGAAACCAAGAGAATGTGTTTAAATAGGAGAGTTAATGTACAAAAGAAAGCAACTCGGCTGGAATTACAAGAAAAACCGTTGATAATTAAGAATTGACTGTCATTTTTTCCTGGTTCATCAAGTAATGAACCAGATTTTAAAACTAGCAAATCTGATGACCTGCGAAGCAGTTCATTTTAGATTTGCTAGTTTTAAAATCTGGTTCATTACTTGATGAACCAGGAAAAAATGACAGTCAATTCTTATATTTACAATTTATTCTTTCCTAACGAGAGCAAAATTGCAAATTCCGTTGAATGAAATAAATTCCAATGTTTTGAAAAAAAAAATTTTAACGGCGGACGTGACCTAGACATGGAACAGCTGTTCAGAAACATTAAGCCCCGCCCATTTGACGTCATGTCTGGAAGAAACAAAATAGGCCATCAATCTTGGATAATATTTCAAACAAATTTTATTTCAGTCAATGACAAACAATTACATATTCATATTTATGGTCAAGTTAAGGTAGAGCTTGTTAAAAAAAAGACTTAATAGACGATAGAGTGCTCGATATCTGGACTTGCGGATTGGTATTCGACTTGGGAGTATTGGTATTCATGCGCGATGTGAAAAACCGATGTTTATGCGAATCTTGAAAAAAGAAATCAAACTGGGTTCAACGTAGGAGTTATTTTTCTATTGTAAATATTCTCTTATGAAGTATGTACTGCTTCAGGCCCCGGTTTCACAATTATTTCTTAGCTTAAGAATTTTCTTAACCTTATTTTTTTATTTTCTTCCTTAGCTAAGAATTTCCTTAAATTGCGTTTCACAATGTTTCCTTAATTTTTTCTTAAATATTTATGGAAAAATATTAAGTTAAGGAAACATTTCAGTAAGAAAATATTGTCAAACGCTTTTTTTCTTAACTTTAGGACAAATCTTAAAATTTAAGAAAAAAACATAGGTTAAGTAAATCAGTGTTAAATTTTTGAAAAAAAAATGTCTGTATGAAACTGTTTTCAACATGTATCCGACCATCTCGTCATTTAATTTTTGGCGTGTTTTACTTTCAAAAATGTTCAACAACCAGACATGCATGGTGATTCAAACTAGTTTGCGGGGGAAATAAAATTAACAACCAAACACAAATTAACTATAATGAAAGCCAAGTATATATATATATATATACAAAGCACAGTAACTAATAGTTAGCAAGATGCATGTATGTGTAAAAGATGAAGAAGAAGATGATGATGATGATTACTGTTAATTACCAGTATCAGTAGTCTTTCCGAAATCAACAATAATAAATTTCAATAGATATGTTAGTCACAATCATCATCATCATAATCATTCTCATCATCATCATCATCATCAACGTCATCATCATCATCACCAACACCACCACCACCATCATCATCATATTAAAACGTAACCTACATGTAAGTTAAGGAAAAACAATAGCTGTTTGGATTTTGGAGATAGTATCTAGGTATTTTTAATTTAAACAATATCTCCTTCAATAAACTTGGATAGACGATTGGACAGCACAAAATACTTATATCAGTCCTCTCCTATGTGAGAATGCAACATGATAAATGCATATTTAAATACATTTAACATTAATTAAAAAACACGATAGATAAATAACAATTATAACATAAAATTAAGGAATACCAGTGCTATATCTACATGTATAAACAATTAAACAAGAGGCCCATGGGCCTTAACGCTCACCTGAGGAAGAGTACATATCTTATGCAGAGGTTCAATGGTCAATGGCATTAATAAAAGAGAATATCAAAATTTGAAGCAGTAAGGGCCAATAATATGCAAGTATTTTTGCAAATTAATTATAATAATTATTATATAAGTATGCTATATATAACATATTTAAAGTCTAGCTACAATATATTATTTATAAACAGCTAAAACATCTGTATATTAAAATGTGCATTAGGCCAATACCTACAATATTCCAATATACATGCCTATACAAAGAGTTTATAGTTTTTGAGATAATTAACCATTTAAGTATTCGTTTGCATCTATGACCTTGATCTTTGAACCTATGACCTTCATTTATATATCAAAATGATCGATAGGCCAATACCTACAATATTCTAATATACATGCCTATACAAAAAGTTTATAGTTTTGAGATAATTAACCATTAAGTATTAGTTTGCATCTATGACCTTGACCTTTGAACCTATGAACTTCATTCATATATCAAAATGATCGTTGTGAAAAGCCTACAATATTCTAATATACATGCCTATACAAAAAGTTTTTGAGATAATTAACCATTTAAAAAATTCGTTCCCAGCTATGACCTTGACCTTTGAACCTATGACCTTCATTCATATATCAAAATGATCATTAGGCCAATACCTACAATATTCCAATACACATGCCTATAAAAAAAGTTTATAGTTTTTGAGATAATTAACCATTTAAGTATTCATTCACTTCTATGACCTTGACCTTTGAACCTATGACCTTCATTCATATATCAAAATGATCGTTAGGCCAATACCTACAATATTCCAATATACATGCCTATACAAAAAGTTTATAGTTTTTGAGATAATTAACCATTAAAGTATTCGTTCAATTCTATGACCTTGACCTTTGAACCTATGACCTTCATTCATATATCAAAATGATCATTAGGCCAATACCTACAATATTCCAATACACATGCCTATAAAAAAAGTTTATAGTTTTTGAGATAATTAACCATTTAAGTATTCATTCGCATCTATGACCTTGACCTTTGAACCTATGACCTTCATTCATATATCAAAATGATCGTTAGGCCAATACCTACAATATTCCAATATACATGCCTATACAAAAAGTTTAAAGTTTTGCAGATAATTAACTATTTTGGTATTCTTGGACATCTGTGACCTTGACCTTTGAACCCATGACCCTGATCTATGTATCAAAATGATTGTCATGTCAATACCTACAAAAACTGAAAATCCTACGCCATTATCACAAGAAATGTTAAAAAAATAGCATTTTTTATCAAAGGTCAAAAACTGGGACATGACCTTGACCTTCGACCTTGACATCAATTGGAAGAAAATTGCAAGACAAGATCAACAGTGAAAACTCCATACAATTATCTTCAGCCGTTATGAAGTTATAACAATAAATGTCTCATTTTAAAAATTACGTAATTTTACACAAAAAACGCGTAACCTATTTTTCATCTAATTTTCATGAAAAACACAATTTTAATGTTCCTAGGTATGCTGAATCGAAATATCCAATCAAAATTTGCCTGCACCTTTTGGTTTCAGAGAAGAAGATTTTTTCGTCTTTTTGCTATTTTTAGTAACAGCGGCCATCTTGTTGGGCGTGGCCAAACCCCGAACACAATTTTGAAAGGCTGTTACCCAGGCATGATAATCACCAAGTTTCATCAAATATGGCCCAGTAGTTTTGGAGGAGAAGATTAAAATGTAAAGTTTACGCACGACGCACGACGCACGACACACGACGGACGACGGACGGTGATAGATTGCAATAGCTCATCTGAGCCTTTGGCTCAGGTGAGCTAAAAAAATACGGTAAAATATGAATTGATACATTAAAAAATAAAAACAAACGAAAGTAATAAAAACTAGAACTGTCTCTTGAGAGCCAAATAACCCCGCCCCAAACATCTACAGTGGTTTAATGTTTCCAGCGACCTTGACCTTTCCGATATGACCTTGATTCAAGGTCATGACACACCTTTGGACCATGACGATTATTCATGTCAAGTTTTGTGACAGTCGTCTAAAGCGATTATGAGATATGGCCCGGACACGATTTTACATAAACAGACAGATGGACAGACAGACAGACTGGCAGACAGAGAAACTAGTTTGTGGGGGAATAAAAATAACAACCAAACAAAAATTAACTATAATGAAAGTGAAGTATATATTTATATGTACAAAGCACAGTAACTAATAGTTAGCAAGATGCATGTATGTGTAAAAGATGAAGAAGAAGAAGAAAAAAAAAGAAGAAGATGATGATGAAAAGAAGAGGCAAAACATAAAACCAACAGTATATACACAAAAGAGAGTAACCGACAGTTATCAAGGCGCATCCATGCGTAAAAGAAGCAGAAACCAAGAGAATGTGTTTAAATAGGAGAGTTAATGTACAAAAGAAAGCAACTCGGCTGGAATTACAAGAAAAACCGTTGATAATTAAGAATTGACTGTCATTTTTTCCTGGTTCATCAAGTAATGAACCAGATTTTAAAACTAGCAAATCTGATGACCTGCGAAGCAGTTCATTTTAGATTTGCTAGTTTTAAAATCTGGTTCATTACTTGATGAACCAGGAAAAAATGACAGTCAATTCTTATATTTACAATTTATTCTTTCCTAACGAGAGCAAAATTGCAAATTCCGTTGAATGAAATAAATTCCAATGTTTTGAAAAAAAAAATTTTAACGGCGGACGTGACCTAGACATGGAACAGCTGTTCAGAAACATTAAGCCCCGCCCATTTGACGTCATGTCTGGAAGAAACAAAATAGGCCATCAATCTTGGATAATATTTCAAACAAATTTTATTTCAGTCAATGACAAACAATTACATATTCATATTTATGGTCAAGTTAAGGTAGAGCTTGTTAAAAAAAAGACTTAATAGACGATAGAGTGCTCGATATCTGGACTTGCGGATTGGTATTCGACTTGGGAGTATTGGTATTCATGCGCGATGTGAAAAACCGATGTTTATGCGAATCTTGAAAAAAGAAATCAAACTGGGTTCAACGTAGGAGTTATTTTTCTATTGTAAATATTCTCTTATGAAGTATGTACTGCTTCAGGCCCCGGTTTCACAATTATTTCTTAGCTTAAGAATTTTCTTAACCTTATTTTTTTATTTTCTTCCTTAGCTAAGAATTTCCTTAAATTGCGTTTCACAATGTTTCCTTAATTTTTTCTTAAATATTTATGGAAAAATATTAAGTTAAGGAAACATTTCAGTAAGGAAAATATTGTCAAACGCTTTTTTTCTTAACTTTAGGACAAATCTTAAAATTTAAGAAAAAAACATAGGTTAAGTAAATCAGTGTTAAATTTTTGAAAAAAAAATGTCTGTATGAAACTGTTTTCAACATGTATCCGACCATCTCGTCATTTAATTTTTGGCGTGTTTTACTTTCAAAAATGTTCAACAAGTGATAAAAAGTGCTCTTATCGGATCTTACAAAATGATAACAATTCACATAAACTCCATGTTACAGCACTCAGTTGAGAATTGACGCTCAACCTTAGCCTATTTTGGTCCTGGACCCCGTTTCACAATCATTCCTTAGCTAAGATTTTCCTTAACTTAAATTTAGCAAATTTTGATATTCTCTTTTTGGAATTATTGATGAATATTTTTGTCAAAACTTAATGCAAATGTTTTAATCTTGAGGTCATTTTAAAAATAACACCTGAAATTCCTGAATATATAGAAAATTAACAAAATTATGAAGATTTGAAATTTTGCAAGATTTAAGTTAAGGAAAACCTTAGCTAAGGAATGATTGTGAAACTGGGACCTGACGCATTAAGTGTTAAGCACCAATATTTTAATCAATTATCAAAAACAACATGAATGTTGATAATTTTTCAATTCAGAAGAATTAAAACATTATTTTTAAACTGCATTTATCTAACATATCTAACAATTTTTAAAAACAATTTGCTTCCATGGCAACCACATAAAAATGGTAAAATATACGTGTAATCTCAAAATAGATCATGTTCATAAATTCAGATGGTCAACAAACCATGAACTACATTAAAAGCAACACATTTTTCATAATTCTAAAACAAATTTCTATTTTTTCTTAAAGAAAAGCAGTTTTTAGTCGAATTCATTTTTTCCAGAAATTTGGGAAATGTGTCAACCATGCTAAAAGCACATTTTTTTAGATGTTAACATTCCCAATTGTGGTATTGATATAGGAAGGGCATTGTGCGGCTCAAGTCCATACGCCGGAAATATAGTGCAAAAGTCAGCCAGTTCAAGTTAATTTTCTTGCAAACACAAGCACGGCTCACCTTGCCAATATTCCAAAGTACCATCTATTAACAAATTTAAATGAGCAGGGTCTAAGTAGAGGCCTCTAGCTTTTTGTATGCAATATTTTCGATCCGGAATTGACGGATCGCCGACCACGCCCACAATGTTCCGACAAAGTGTCGACATGCATAAAGTACACACAAAAAGAATGGAATCTCGGCCTGAATTGTGCGGTTTAATAACGTCACTGACACAAGAACTTCATTAGTTGCCGTGACGCTGCTTTGGTACCGTAATGGCGGCCAGTGTCGGAACATTGTGGGCGTGGCCGGCGATACGTCAATTATTACGACTAAGGTCAGCTTTCCCACGATTAAGAAACTTTTAGTTATTAACAACGCTAGGTATTTCGTGTACGTATATAAAAAATCCATAATGTGTCCTAAAATGTTTCAATTTTTTTCGAATTCAGTTATTTGATTTCTCCTTCGCAAAACTTTTTTCTAAGCTGTTCACCCATTGATAAACAATGACATTCCAAACAATTAGTCTAATGTTGTGAAATAAGGATATAGGAATAAGAATTTTCACAATTGAATTAAATTGAATGTTTCATTCTGTTCAAATCACGGTAAATAACTAACCTTTAAGATTTTGCTCCCATTATTAACCGTGATGTACAGGAAGCCGTCACATTTTTCATAGACAGCGCCTGGTTGTAGAGTTTGTTTGTTTTCAAATAACGGCATAATTAATTTCTCCTCTTGTCCTGTTGTCACATCCAAGAGACATATTTCTGCAACATGTGGAAATAAGAATATTCCTCTTGGTAAAACTACCATGGGGCCATCACATTTTTCAGAATCCTAAAACTTTTTTCTATTTCTTTGTCAAAGAAAAGCAGTTTTTAGTCGAATTCATTTTTTCCAGAAATTTGGGAAATGTGTCAACCATGCTAAAAACACATTTTTTTAAGAATTGTGGTCTTGATATAGGAAGGGCATTGTGCGACTCAAGTCCATACGCCGGAAATATAGTGCAATTGTCAACAGTTAAAGTTAGTTTTCTTGCAAACACATTGAGCACGGCCCACCTTGCCAATTTTGCAAAGTACCATCTATTAACAAATTTAAATGAGCAGGGTCTAAGTAAAGGCCTCTAGCTAGCTTTTTATATGCCCTACATTTGACCCGGGATTATCACGACTAAGGTCTGCTTTCCCGCCGCGGAATAAGACACTGCTAGTCATTAACAACGCTAGGTTTTCCGTGTACGTATATCTACCTAACTACATAAAAATCGATAATGTGTCCTAAATGTTTCAGTTTTTCTTCTAATTTAGTCATTTTATTATTCCTTCGCAAAACTTTTTTCTAAGCTGTCCATCCATAAATAAACAATGCCATTCCTAACAATTAGTCTAATGTTTTGAAATAAGGATATAGGAATTAGAATTTTCACAATTGAATTAAATTGAATGTTTCATTCTGTTCAAATCACGGTAAATAACTAACCGTTAAGATTTTGCTTCCATTATTAACCATGATGTACAGGAGGCCGTCACATTTTTCATAGACAGCGCCTGGTTCTAGATCTGGTTCATTTTCAAATAACGGCATAATCAATTCTTCCTCTTGTCCTGTTGTAACATCCCAGAGACATATTTCATTATCATTAGATATGCCACATGTGGTAATGAGTAGATTACCCCTCTTATTAAAACTTACATGGGGCTTTTGCGTCGGTTTTTTCTCGTCAACTAAAGTCAAAATGTTTCCGTAAATACCATCAAACTTGAATGTACCATCTCTGGCAATGACAGAACTATGTTGATCTCCGTCAATATCAACCCACAACAGAAGAATGTCTCCTTCAGCACTCATGTCTACATCTTTTATGTCGTTGATGCTTGTAAGAGGGATTAATTCAATATCCCCATTATCACATGCTCTGTAAATATTGTTGTCTTGAATCCAAACCTGCTCTTTGCCGTTTTTTGCACGGAGTGGATTGTAAAATCTAACATTTGTACACACGTGTTCGTTTATATCTGGACTGGTATATTTTCCATAAAACTGCTTGCTGCAGTCAATAGATACCTCTGTTTGGTCATACGTATCCTTGTATATTAGTTTGGTATAATCGGTGTATAAATATCTTTTCATTTGATAAACCATACAGAGCGAGTCTGTACTCGCCACTGCTGCATATGGAGCGGGCTGTTCACAAGGTTGCATCGTTGTATCTTTCAAGGCTTTGACAGCTACCTGTTGTGAGTAATTTATGTTTCCAATGTCATACTCAGATATACTTTGTTTCAAGCGGTCTTTGCTGAATTCATCTTCATTTAGATCGGCATTGATTCTGAAATCTTTATGTAAGGACGAGTGTAAATCCCTTTTTAGAGCATTGATTTGTTGCTGAAGATCATTGTGTAACGTAACAACGTCTGCGTCGTTTCCATAACTAGTGGCTTTCCTTGTCATCTCTATCAGCACTTGCCCGTCTGTTTTAACTTTTTCTACTTTGTCTTTCTGACGTTTCAATCTCGATTTAATTTCTTCTCTTTTTCCTTCTATATCATCAAGGAACTGTTCTCTTTTTACATCAAGTTCTGCAATAAACATATCAATCGTATTGTTCACCTTGTTTGTAGCAACTTGCAGATCTTCTAAAAATTCGCCAAAAATGGTGGTTACATTACGACTTGCAACGATTGCTTCTTCAACAAGTGTAGTTATTTCGTCTTGTAGAGTTTTAAGGCCATTTCTGCAGTATGCACCAAGTTTATTCAAATGTTCGCATTTGTGATCCACGTGATCGGTAACTTTGCAAAGAAAACAAACGACTTTGTTACAATCATGACAATACAGATTTAAAAGTTCTGTGTCATGGGAATCGCAAACGAGCTTCCTTTGTGCCATCAGTTCATCTTCATCGACACTGTCAATCTCAGACAAGTTAACAACAGTGCAATGAGGTTTCAATGAATTATGTGATGGCAAACATTGTCTGCATATAACACGTGA
Organism: Anadara kagoshimensis; assembly: GCA_021292105.1. Lineage (NCBI taxonomy): Eukaryota > Metazoa > Mollusca > Bivalvia > Arcoida > Arcidae > Anadara > Anadara kagoshimensis. The sequence continues at coordinate 55,455,223 of CM037860.1, read as the reverse complement.
ACACGTAAGACATTTTGCTACTAACTCTGAAGTCTCTTGACACAGACCACATACCCCTGTTCTCTTATTTTTATTTAATCCATCCTTTTCTTTCAGTCTTTCAGCAATATCGTGATAAAACTGTTCCGTTCGGAAACCTTGCATTCCTACTTGCGGAAGAACAATCTGTTCCCGACAAACTGGACATGGTGGGGCATTACATTCGCTATGTTCTAAGTAATCTGTTAAACAACTCTCACAAAATACATGACTGCATCTTATTACTTTTGGAACATTTACCAAATTTTTACATATTGGACATTCTAAAGATTTTCTGTCATTTTCATTAATTTCCACGAATTGCGACATCTTTTATCAACTATTAGACAATTCACCCATTCTTCAGTAAAGATCAGGATATTCGAGAGCTGAAAAAGAAAATACATAAATGAAAATATTGAAAAAAGGACTTCTTAAAAATTACAATCTCCAGTTAGATTATTTATCTGGATATTACGATATTTCATCTCTAACACACACATACGCATATTGGTGATAATATAAAAAGAACTCCGGACGTTTGATTTGGAACAATATAAATTTTAGTAAAGTTATGAATACATTTAACTAATGATATTTATAAGTTTATATGTTGATGACCAAACATATTATAATTTGTACTTGAGAAATTATTTTTAATGTTGTACATGGATAGTTTATAAATTATAAAAAACTTAAACAAACATAAAAAAATTAAAAAAAGCTTTACAGAAAAAGTTAGTTGGTAAAATGGATATGGTGTCTTATTTTGTGTTTTATTGCACACACACACACACACACACACACACACACACGGAAATAGCATTTGTCTGGAAACTTATCCTACGATTACATTAATCATTTTCCGTACCCGTGTACAGCAAAATTCAAATTTTAAAATTTTAAAACACTAGTTCGATATAATACTTATCACTGTACTTACATGTTAATGGTCCCTTTATAGAACAGTAATTCTGCATAACAATATAAAGGATTCAATGGTCAAAAGTCTACTTATTACCTTATCAAGTAATACTTTCTTTCTCGAGATTTACAAGGTTTTTTTTCCAACAGATTTTTCCATTTACGTCACATATTATGTGTAATTTATTCGATATTCCTTTTAATGTTGTTCATTGTTCGAGTGGATTTCAATTCAATATTGTTTATTTTTCAAATTGTATAGTGAAGTTTATAAGACATATTTTTACGTTTTGATTAATCTTTTTTCAGACTTATTTTCTGTTTCACATTAGAAAACTACAATAAACAATTGGTCAATGTTCCAGCTGAAAAGATATCTAATGTTATATTAATTTGACAAAAAATACTTCCTGAATGCTTTTGACAAAGAACTTGCGTATATCAGCTCTTACGCTCCAACAGTTCTGTGTAAGAGTGGGCAGAGTACGAACCAAAGCGCCTCTTGACGTCTAGGCTCGAATCCCATTCGGGACAGATCCTTGTGTGAGAATGTTTGTGAATTCGCTTGCCGAATTGATCGGAAATTATCACCTACTCGGGTGAATTTTTCAGTATGGCTTAAATAAATCCCTCAAAATATTCAGACTCGGAAAATCTTCTTGTGACATAAGCATTATTAGTTGGATTGGTATGTTTGTTTTTGATTACCAAGGAATGCTATCCAAATTGCATAACGATCCTCGCAAATGTTACCCATCAGGATCACTCAGTCTTATTCCCCTGGTGGAAGTTCTGGTGTTTTACTTAATTAAACAATTTTTAAAATTTTATTTTTTTTTACTTTGCTTTGGTTTTGTGATTTAAATTTGGACAGGTATGTTAGTTTTTGAAAAATTGCCAAATTTATTAAGTTTTATTTAATTACTTGTCAGTTCAGTTTTCATACATTATATCACACACACACACACACACACACACACACACACACACACTATATAATAATAATAATACCCAGACAAATAACTATATCCAATATTTTTTAGCACCCGGCCTCACTTATTTACCATTTTGCAAAGTTTTTACTATGCTGTTGCAATTGTGATTGGAACATGACTTAGTTATGTTTGTTTTTGTTTTGGTCTACACATATTTCTGTTTAAAATCTTAGGAAAACTAATACAATAATCTGTTTACGATTTATGCCAAAGTTAACTAAAGGAACGAAAAATATAAACAAAGACTATATTAATACAAATGTTTTGAATTCATAACTGATCACTAAAACCACAATTTATACATACATACATACATACATGTATTTTAAATAATTGTTTATGGATTATGATTCTAAGATCCTGTACACGCTTTTGACACAAGTTGCAGTCACCTATGTATTTATAAAATTATAATTTTTGGGCTAAATCATTTCGAATTCTTAAATGATTTCAGTTAGGCATACATTTTATAATATATATAATGGTTTGTTATTTTCAGACAATACTTGGCTAAAACATTCTAAGCTCAGTTTCTTTATCATTTAGCACATAGATACACACGATACGCTATTCTATAATAAAAAAAACATTTTAAGAAATGTGTTAAATGTGTAAAATTTAAATTGAGATGGAAATGTAACTATGGGAATCAAATATTGCTATGGTAATTTGATTACAGAAACATCATACTAACTTGACTTGTCAGTTCCAAAGTTTTTACTTTGTTTCTGGATTGTGATTCGGACATGGATTTGTATGTTTGTTTTTGATTATCAACAATATTGTGATGACGACCATTGAACATTTTGAGGGCCTTCATAAGCAAAGGCTTACAATATCCTTGAAAGCAGTTCCCGTAGTAGAAAACGCTTTATTATAGCGAATTAATAAAAACAATATTTGTGTTAGGTCCTCTGTCCTTTTGCACAGCAAAATAAATTTTAAAAATTTTTGTACGACATGATCATGGTTATAAAAATATTTATGGACCCGTAATGGAAAAAATATGCATAAAAATTATACGATGAAAAGTTTTCTTGTCAACTTACCTTATCAAGTAAAGCAAGCCGTCTTTCTCCCCAAGGAATGGGGATTTCTAAACGTTATCTTCGATTTACGTCACAAATTTATTCCTTTGTTTTAATTACACGTGGCATTGAATCAATGTATGTTTAAGGTGTATTTATATTTCAATGTTTTTTATTTAATAAATCGATTTTTTCTAAACATGTATTTTTTTAGAGAGTAAGTCATATTTGTAAGTGATACTTATATTTAGAATTTTTGTGATCTATTATATTTTATTCACGTTAAATGGAGATTTGCCTTTGTTCCCGCTGAACCGTAACCAAGATAGCGAGTTTGTAGACGTTACTGTTATATTTAAGTCTTTATCTAGGTTCTATTTTAAGGCACTTGTGTTGAGAATATAATATTCATATGACTATGAGGCGCCGTTTCTATATTTATTCACTATTTTTACATATGAATAATTTATTTATGGATACCCATCAGTCATTTATCGATATCCATAAATCAAATTTAACATATGTAAAAATATTTTAGATATCCAAAAATAATTTTGCATATGCAAAAATCGATTTATGGATATCCAAAATTCCATTTATAGGATATCTATAAATCGAATTTTGCATATTTAAAAATGCTGACTATTTTTGCATATCTAAAAATCGATTTATGTAAATCCAAAATTCGATTTTTGCATATGCAAAAATAGTCAGTATTTTTACATATGCAAAAATCGATTTATGGATATCCATAAATCGAGAGTGCGAAATGATTTCTCCCCAAATATACAGTGCGGGACTGTTTTATTATTTACGCGGGAAATTGTCAAGTACGCGGAAAAGCTAAGTCAACAGTTGCATTAAAGACAGACATCGTTGTGATTGTCTTAACTCTATCAAAATACGGTTAAAGTCGAAATCTTCACTTTCAAAACATCTCATTACGTTTAATATTACTCCGCTGTATTCTATCCAAGTGTTCGTTCTTACTTTAATTGCTGCAGCAGACATGTTTGATTCTAAGACGCGACGCGTCGCTTGCCGCATGGGCACTGCAGGAAACAAAAAAATCTTAAAATCTTAAGTTTTTAACCGAAATCGATGAAAAACACATTTATAATCCATACTGTAAAAATACGATTTCTATTTGCGAGGAGGAATATGTTTTATCAATTGAATGTACCGACAATATTCAATTCGGGATTTATATGTGGGAACTGAGTATTTTGAAATTTCCAAAATTTAATTTTGGATATCCATAAATTGATTTTTGCATATGTAAAAATAGTTGGTATTTATGCATATGCATGGATTTATGGATATCCATAAATCGATTTTTGCATATGCATAAATCGAATTTTGCATATGTGAAAATGATAGGTATTTTTACATATGCAAAAATGTATTTATGGATATCCATAAATCGATTTATGCATATGCAAAAATCAATTTATGGATATGTGAAAATAGTGAATAAATATAGTAACGGGGCCTCATATATGACATATATAAATTTTAACTATACTTATAGAAAAAGATTCAATGTACTTACTATGGGGATAAGGTGGATAATTGTTTTGCAGCAGTGTCATCTGAAATGAAATCTTAAATTTCTCTTAAAATTAAATGAAATTGAATGCTTTAAAATTCATGCATTTACAGGTTTGATCCGTATAAATATATTTTATGTATCAACTGTTTCTACATTTTTATTGTAAACAAAAACAAACGTACCAGTCCAGACTAAAATGTCAAAAGCCTAGTAAAAACACTGAAAGCAGAAAAATCATCTCTTCTACACAATTTATATTTACCAGGAGCATGATGAGAGCTCTCACTGTATAGTGGATGTGCCTATATGTTGTATTTATTTGAACACCACTACCTCAATACTTTTCACTAGGAACTTCCAGTCGATCAATACGTGGCAAATACCTAATATATAAAACTATTTGTAACTCCGAGTTTTGGTAAATATTTTTGGGATTTTATAAATTATTTAGGCAATACGTTTGTATTGTCATAAATACTGTAAATCGCTTGATGCAGACTTATTTTAGCGATTTTCGTCAATATAAGTGATTGGCGCATCTTTATTTTAGCACACCAACTAATTTTTTGTTTTCGGATTCTCTTATATGTAATTTAAGCGGAAAGATCTGACTGCCAAAAGCGCTAAATAAATTTGCCGCTAAAATTTCACTGTTTATAGTATACTATTAAAACTACTGCCAGTTAAAGATCCTCAAAAAGTAAGGTATGCCTCATGCAAGATATTTTTTACCTTGTATGTTAGCTAAACAGGAGGTGCTTACCCTTCCGGAGCACCCGACCTCACTTCCCTGGTGAAAGTTCACGTGTCTAACCTAATTTGTCAGTTCCAAAGTGTTTACTTTGCTTCTGGATTGTGATTCGGGCATGGATTAGTGTGTTTGTTTTTGATTACCTAATTTGGGCTGAATAAAATTTGGTCCTATGGATATTTTTGAAACCCCTTGAAAAAATGGTTTCACAATTTTGGTCAAAGCACTTATAAAGAGAAAAATTGGTACTGGTATAAAATGCAATTATCTATCTTAGTGAAATTGAAATAAAAGATACAACTGATTTATTTAGTTCTGCCTAATATTTGGACTTATATCTCAATTATGGTACCAATTGAAGGTGGTTTTAGACATGTCGAGTGCAGATAGTCAGACAGTAGGCTCTGAACACCCAAAATACCGGTCTCACTATTTTTTCAAAGTTTTCCTGCTTGACTTATTTTACGATTTAGATTTTTTTCATTTTGTTTATTGGATTGTAGTTTGAACATGAACATGTCTGTTGGTGTTTCTTTTGAAATGTTCAATATTTCCACCTGTTTTATTGTCCAACAATACACGGATGACGGTGCACGTGTAATACAATAACTCTGCCGAATGTATGCTTTGGTTCGTGCATTATACGACGATATTCCAAGAAATATATTAATCATTTCTGAAATATGATCAATTTCTCAGTGAATTCATATCGTCACATCACATTAACACTTTGAAGTTCGGGTGAATTAGACAGTTTACACGTCATATGTGCACTGTCTTTTGGAACTGCATATATTTTTGTAGCTGCTATAAAAAGACTTTAATAAGAAATTATGTCATGTTTGCAAAATTTACATGTTTTGAAGGTCAAATAATGTCACCTTGTCACATGACCTGAGGTCAAAGATAACCATTTGATGTTTTATAAGAGAAAAAGTGCAAATTCGAACTGAAGAACTGAAAAGGCCTAATGCCTTATCAATTAAAATAATCGGAAAAAACCCTTGATCATTATACTAAGTTACACCCCCATACTACAAGACACCAACATATTTTGAAAAAAAGAAGAAAACCGACAAAACAGTTATTTTTTTTATTAGAAAAAATATTTTAAAATATATATTACAATTTCTATTCTACTTGAATGCTTTATAATTATTCAAAATAAGAAAATAATAATTGAAATACAAATAAAAATACACGTTGAACACACAAAAGACTTCTGATTTTTCTTATTATATATGTATATCTCCAAAACCTAGAGTGAGCTTTAATACCAATATCTAGTTGGGGTCAAAGGTAGCAAGATGTGGTTTTTTGGTGATAAAAACTGTTACATTGGTGTGCTATTTTCTTTCCACACCTTTTTAATTGCTTTATGATTATTTTCGGTCCTAACACACCTACTCTTTTATATTAGAAATATAAATTTATCTCTTCTTAAGTTCTTTACCCCTTAACCATCTTCCAATTCTAGAGTTGTTTAATATACATTTATTGCCTTTAGGTGAGGGAGATATGAACAAATGTTCATATCTCCCTCAAACAAAGGCAATAAATTGTTTATAATGCCGAAAAATAACCATTGTAATAAGAAAGACAGAAAGAAAGAAAAATATTTAACAAAAGACAGCCTGAAAACATCATTCCTTCTCCGATTCGGAACTCATCGGAGGCAAACGTTAGAACGTCGTGACCGATTCTCCATCGATGACGTCATATCATTGTGACGTCATGGTGTGTTCCGAAGAGGTGGGATATGATGTTTTCAGAGGGATATACGATGTTTTCTCCACCCTGATCACATGATCTAACGATCCAATCAAATTACAAATAGCATCGTATTTTTCTCATGAGGTATAATAATAGTTTATATTTTATTCATAACAATCATATGCAATTATTTTACATAATTAAATATACTGTTTTTCAATTTCGATATATTTTTGCACAGCCTGGTAACAAAACTCGTACTGATCCTGAAAATATAAATTGTTCTTTTTTCATTTAAAATATATAAATTTACAAAATTGCGTGACTACATAAATATGCTTATCATTAGCTAGCATAGGGGTCTCGGTGGCCGTGTGGTCAGAATCGGGCGCTAAAAGACCATATCACCTTCCACCGTCAAGCTTGGAATCCCACTCGGAAGGATCTTAGTGTGGGAAAATTTGTAAGTTCGCATGTTGAAGGTTGGTGTTTTTCCTAACTATTCCAGAAATATGATTAATTTCTCAGTGAATCGATATCGTCACATCACATTTACACTTTGAAATTCGGGTAAATTAGGCAAAGTTTACAGGTCATATGTGCACTTTCTTTTGGAACTGCATATATTTTTCCATATACTATTCCCGAACTGACCGCCTCGATAACATGGAAAAAAATCTTGGCGTTGGCGTTAAAACTTTTTGGAAAATGTTTAATAGTTGGTCATTTAGAACAAAATGCTTTAAAAAACAACGAAACACATTTTGCTACTGATAATTAAAGCCCATAACATTGTAAGACACATATCTTTGACATAATGCTGATGTAACAGAATTATTGTTGAAAAAAGACAAAATATGTGAATACATGTATTAATAGTTTATAGACTTATTAACCGGAAAAACTGTCATTCAGGATTAAAGTAGGCACACGTTATGTTACTGAATAATTTGCATGAAGGGGTGTGTTGGAATGAATTATGTTTTAGTCGTAATATTTTCACTAATCGTCACAATCTGTGTATGGTAAAATGGATAAATGTGGTCCAAGTATTATACGATCCTTTACCAACATCTTAGGTTTTCAAAGTTTTAAATACCAGTAGTCGCTAACTATATGCATTTGTGACTGACTAGCTGAACATCTACAATAAAACTAATCTAGCAAGTGCCCTTGGCTTAATATTCATTGGTGTGCTATTAAAAACGCCAGGACTTCTTTTTGACATTTATTTGGAAAATAAAAAAACACTAATCCATCCAGATAAAGGTTTTTTATAAACGAATTGGTATGTTTGTTTTTGATTCTGTGCATATCTATCATACTGGAAAAGGGGAGTTAAGTAAATTTTACCTTTGTCGTGAGAAATTCTGGTCTTCGTTTCTGCAGTTGTCTTGCTGTATGATAAATATCTATATTATCTTCAAAATTTAATCCTTGTATGATATTATATAGCAAACAGAATACACCACAACAGTTGGCACCGTCCCTGTGAAATATAATTATAGAAAACAAGTTTAGAAATAATATTTACCATCTTAGCATCTTTATGAACGTCTTTTCTACGACTCACGTAATTCTTTGATAAGTGATTCCTACATTCTGCCTAAACGTCGTTTGCATATTGTGTAATAAAAATAATAACCGATTTAACATTACTGGTAATATAAAATACAGTTACTGAAGCACAAACTTTTAATTCATGATTAAGATTATTTTCCTTACAAACATAAAACTGTTATTGGACCCGATCCACCATTCGATCTCCAGTTTTGTACCCTCTTGATCAATCTCAGCAATCCGTCTATTGAAGATGGCACAGAACAACCAGTCGTCCATTTCATATACTGGTACATCATTACTCTTCTAGCATTTTCCTAATTCGAATAAAACCAATAAATAACAAATAAAATGTAGAAAAATCTTCGAGAACCACATGGAATTTAATATGCCTATTTGAAGAAGTTATAATCACGGACTAGATACATTCTCTATCAAATCGGAGTTTGATAAATCTAGGTTATTTGCATGGTCTTAGATGGGTATTTATGCTTTTGATTTGGTTCGAGTAAACTACTTTTAATTTTCACAATACCAATCTATATCTTAATTATGGTCTTAGTTTGCTGTTAGTTGAAATATGAAATATGAAAATCCTTAAAGAAAATAAGTATATTTCCTTGGCTAAATTTAGTTAAACATATTTTTGTCCTTTTGAGTTTTTATTTTTTTAACCCCTTCATAAAATTTTAGTTTCACAATTTTGGTTCAAACTTTATTAATGAGTACTTGCATTCTAAAATAGTCGTATGGTGCTATTAAATTAACTGGTATACTATGTTATTTGCAAGTTTTCAAGGGCTTTTGGGACATGTTCATAGTTGTGAGTTTTGGAATTATGATTGTGACGCGGACCGGTATGCTTATTTTTGATGATCACCACAAATAGCATACAATCATGAATTCTAACATGACCTGCGTTTTCCTACATGTGAAACATAAAGAGAGCCAGCCGTGGTATAACAAACGATATACCCATCGCTGTTCCGTTTTAATGACGTAATTCCTTGCTTATCTTATGACGTCATGTTATGTGTATCGAACAATGGTTTTGACGCAATTTTCATTCACAAAATTATTTATTTCAATGGAGGTAATGTCAACAGCCGAATTGTTTGAATGGACCTTTTTGGAAATAGATAGTAAATGTACTTCCGAAGAAAGAGTTAGCAATGTTTATTTCATTCCTTTTTATCTAAGTCATGTTAGAATTGAAATGATCAACATTTACCCGTGGTATATCGGCGAATAATACACGGGCCGTCGTTAACATGCGTCGAATATATAACTCGGTGGCAAAGCTATGTATATTGGGGACAGAGACTTTGTAAACCAATAAGTTAAAATAATATCCCACTACGTCACAAAAACTGTTTGCATATGTGTATGTAAAAGTCACATACGTGGTGTTTCAATATCAGTTCATTTTCTTTCACATCGCCTACAATTTTAGGATCCGTATTTTGATGAAGAGTAAAGCTATCAACTTCAATTCTTTCCTTTCCATCCCTTGACATCCAACAGACCTGTAGAACAATTACAGTGTAAATATTATTAGGATTCCTCAAATGGTCATGTTAACTCTCAATTTCATTCAAAGTCTTGTTTACTCAAAATATATTGGGTTTCTTTGGTATCTGAAAATATGGTAGGAATGTTTAAAATAAGAGGATTAGTTACTCTCAAAAATAATTAATATTACATGTCTAAAAGGCAATTTTGACTCTCCTATCACCACAGTATTAGTAAATCTATTTTTAATAGTTTATTTATAAATCTATCATTATATAATCCAATTACCTGTAACTCAAACCTCTGACTGAACAAGTTATGGAAATGATTCCAATTTTAATTATACCTTAGTGCAAAAATTACAAAGATACATAGCTAAACTAATGGTAAATTAACGGTTAAACACCTTAGAAACCTTACCTCCTCAATGGATGGACTATCATCTAAACAAACAACAGTATTTGAATGATGATCATATACCATACACCATAAATCCGACACTGTATCAGGCAGGGGGCACTGTGTAACTAGGAAACCAATACTATCTTTGATGCCCTAGAGATGGTTGAAACAGACAATTATGGTTTTTTCTTAAACATATGTATCACATACATTTTCACAACGTTAGTTAACATAACAATAGTATAATAAAAAAGAAATTTTCAGAGATATAGAAAATTTGTTACACAAGCACATTTTTGCCTCCGCTAGATTGCTGAGTTTGCCACGTACAATTAAAGTAATTGATAAAATATGTCAATTTTTAATAGTTAATAAACTGGTGCCCAGTTAAAAGCTATATTTAAAAAGGACTTTTTGGATAGACATATATTGTCTATATATATATATATATATTGCAAAAAGCATCTACCCTAATACATGCATATATATTATAAATATAAAAACAAACATATAGCATTTTTACTAATATCCTGCAAAAGTAGAATGGAGAAATGGTGTTTTACGCCAAGCCAAGATTCATGCAATTAGGCGATCAGTTCTGTGATAGCAGAGGAAACCGGAATGCCCATAGAAAACCACAAACCTTCGGCAAGTGAACTAACAAACTTTCTCACACTATGATCTATACCAAGTGGAATCCTTTTCCAGGCGTTGTGAGCCCCTGTGCCCCTTAAGCCATGCTTTAAACCACTCCGGGACAAAAGTCTTAAATGTCGTGTAAGTGAACATAATATGATCTCAATAGAAAAGAGATCTGGTATATACGTTAAAACTCACTGGGATAATGACGGCGTTGATATAATTTGTCCTAGATTGGTCGTGTGACATCAGGTATGGTCGGTACTTGTCAACTGTAAATTCAAAAACATACACACCAGTCATTTTTCAAATCAGAAAACAAGTATAAATGTTTAGTACAAATGTATTATTGAAAGATCAGTTAAAAACGCTGACTGTCTACTGAGTCATTTTATGCATACGTATTATACAAGAAGTAATGAATTTAAATCTGTATTAATATATCAATTAACGAACATCTCAATTATATTTATCTTGTATTGCTACTTACTTTGATCCCAATCGGTGAAGTCGCACTGTTACAATGTTTGATCAGCTGTTTGATTCACCCACATACCTTCCAAATTCAAAATCACAATCCAAAAACTTTGAAAGTGACAAATAACCTAAAACACGCGAATCTCCACCTAGGAATTGAAGACGCGTAAAACACAAGGGTAGGCACCAGGTGATCAGCTACCAGTACAACCTCAACGTTTGTAATGGAAATCGAGATTGAAAGCAATATGGGTCTATGGAACGTGTAATATGTTGTAAATGATTTGGATATAGAAATGTCATAAATGTAAAATTATTGGCTCAGGTGAATAAACTGGTATACAGACGCAAAACCACACATATGTGGTTTGCTGACGTAGCTGATCGCACGGGTTTATTGTGCGGACGAATACATTATACGAGTGGCAGAGCACATATGTGTGGTTTTGTATTTATCACATACCCTACCAAACTAAATGAAAAGCTTTCTTTGGCTTAATCTGTCAATGCATTCACAATCAACTATTTTATATTGATTTTTTATATTATTCGAAAAATCTGATACCTGACTGGAAAAATATCTAAAGAAGTATTTAAAAACAACAGATAACTCTGCGTTTAAACACCATCGTAAACACTGGGTTAAAAAATTAAAATACAAACATTGATTTTATAAAATTATTTAACATCGTCCGCGATTCTCCCAACTCGTAAAATTCTCCAAACTTAACATGACGTCACATTATAACCAATGAATGACGTCATATTAATGTTGTCAGAAAAAGAAATTCCACTAAAAGTAGTTCCGGTTACTATGGTGATACGGAATATTGTATTGCACATGTGCGATACGGACCTTTGTATCACATGTCAAGAAAATGTAATTTATCGCTTATTTTGTAGTAAGATTCAATGGGTATGTGATAAAAAATATTCCAATGGAAAACACACCATTCCATGTTAAAATCACAATCATAAAAATATTGTTTTCTTTAAACCATGTGTTTGGTTCACCGCATTTACCTGGTAAAATATTTTGTGTTCGGTTTTTGTCTTCGTTTTTCTTATCTTTTGCTCCATTGTATAAATCATCGTTGTTACATTTTGGTATTTTCTTCATGAGCGTCTTCAAATAAATACGTAAATAGATAAATAATTATTTTGTTATAACAAGTGTGTTTGATTCAAATTTAGTTTATATACATTAATATATCTGCGTAAACAATGGAAATACAATTTACTTCAGGATTAATTGTAGACACTTGCATTACACAATTTAAATCTCAATAATCTACTAAGCAAATCACGATGCTAACACATGCATTCTAAAATCATAGAACATAATGGGTTATGTCTGAATGGCACGTGATGGATACCCCATAATGTGGAAAGTTATAAAAAACCGTTTAAGTCAATGCTATTGGAATGTCAATTTTAATAGGAAAACTATTCATTATTCAATAAACCTTAGTATGTGGTACGTTGCGAACCTTATTTTTGAAATAAAAACATATCATTTTCATACACTGCTAAAAGATTCAAATTTGGACGTAGACTGTCAGAAGAAAACAGACGTATGGAAATTATTATAAATTCATTTTTGAAATACCTGAAACTCTTTTTCTATTTCTTCAGTGAAGTTTTCTTCCATCAATATCGAGAATGTTTCTCTGTCTAATGATGTATCTTGGTATTCAAATGCTTCCAACAGGACTTCGTGTAACACAATATATTGATCCTGGATAACAATAATAACGTAATTTTTAGGCAATTAACGCAATGATGAAGAATGACTTTATAAAAGCTGTTATAGATTAAGCGTAACATCATAAATTGCAATTTACTCTCTTATCAAAGTTTGCTTTGTTTTGGGATTGTGATTTGAACATGGGCCGTTTGCTTGTTTTTGGTTATGTTAAATTATTCACTTGTAATTCTTTTACAAAAACCAGAAGTCAAGATACAAATATCTGGTGCTGTACAGGAACTCTGGTTATTTTGTCAAGAATCATACGGATTCCAAACAAAAATATACTTGAGATACCATCAACAAAATGTTGGAGTTTTTGACAGATAACATATTTATTGTGTTTGGTAATATAATTTTTCAGCAAACAATCGGTATAGCAATGGGTACAAACTGTGTACCATTGCTTGCTGATTCGTTTCTTTTTTCTTATGAAAGAGAATTTATGCAGAACCTTGTTAAACCAGGTTCGCGAATGTCGCGAAATGTTTCAACTCCATTTACAAATCCGTCTCCTAACAATTTTAAATTTGGAGACTATGTGATTGTTTTCTATCCTATAGCTTGAAATAATAGATACGACTAATTCCTCAAGTTCTGCTTCATATTTAGACTTAAACTTGAATTATGATGCCCACGAAATGCTACATTTGATACTGTACGATAAACGTCATGACTTCAATTTTTCTATTGTCAACTTTCCTTTTTTATGCAGCAATATACCTGCTACTTCTGCTTATGGTGTATTTGTTTCCCAATTTATACGCTATGGTACAGCTTGTTCCCACTACGGGGACTTTGTACAACATAGCTGGCGGCTTACAAATTATTTGTTGACCCAGGGCTATTTCGGGACAAGATTTATCAGGCCCCTCAACGTTTTATGGCCGTCATCACAGTATTGTCTAACCTAACTTGTCAGTTACACAAGTTTTTACTTTGCATTTAGATTGTGATTCGAACATGGATTAGATTGTTTATTTTTCAATATAAGTTTGATGTCTCTGAGTCCAGGATTGCCCTGGATATATTTGACCACTCATAGTTTCATGATCCTTTCACTCAATTTTGATTTCACACGTGGCGGGTGTAGCTAGCTAAACAGGAGGTGTTTGCCCTTCCGGAGCACCCGGTCTCACTTCCTTGGTGGAAGTTCACGTCTCTAACCTAACTTGTCAGTTTTAAAGTTATTACTTTGCTTCTGGATTTTGATTCGGATATAGATTAGTATTTTGTTTTTGATAATTTTGACAAAAATTGCCCGATGATCAAGAATAGCTTTATCAACGAACCCACTCATTGTATATAATTAAAGAATAAACATACAGCTGTATTAAATCATTATTTAAATCAAATTCTTAAAGCGAAGTCAAATTTTTAAAACTGAAAAATTATTTTAAACACGTGTCTTCTACCAGGTACTCCAGGCCGGGTGCTTTGGAAGGGTAGGCACATCTGTTTAGCTAGCTATACCCACCACGTCTGTAATCAAAGGTAGGAATGAAAAAACATGGAGCTGCGGGACGTCAAATAAAAAAACCATCATACTTATCAACAATATAGTGATGGCCTTGATAGGTCTAGGTCTGAATTACCCTTGCGTCAACAATTAAATTTTATTTGTAAGCAGATGGCTTCGTTGTTTAAAATCTTGATAATCGTTAATGTGTTACGACATCTTTTAAAGTGGTTGTTAAGGTTGTATTTACCTTTGTTTGTACCATATTCATTCGGTTTTTTCTCATATCTTTTACAAAATCAAACACATCAATGTGTCCTGTCTGTAAACCATATCTGTACAATGCATCTAGTCCGATAAACGTCCCTGTTCGTCCTATGCCTGCACTGTATAAAACACATAATATATCCGTTCAATTATCATTTTTCACATATCATGCCTTAAATATTACCTCTATACAGGGACAGTCTGTTGTAAAGACCAGTAAAATTTTATCCCAATTTAGACCACTTGCTAGTAAAGGTAACTTTTACAGGTGTCCTAAGTTGCCTATATAGTCGGGTTTGACTGTACATATATTTAAATACGAAGGCTATTGAAAATGTTTGATGGACCAAGAACACAAAATTAAGAAATTAAAAATTATTGTTTTTTTTGGGTTTTTTTTGAAAACCCTTAAAATCTGGTTTAAATGGATATAAATATATCCTTTTATGTCAATACGAATATTTAAAACATGTTAGCGAAATGCTTAGTACATCACTAGACGTCCAAAGTTTGTAAGTGTAAACATAAAAAAATACAATTCATGTCAAATTTTTTATTAACTAGAGACAAGACAGAGAAATTGCAAAATTATCTTTTATTTAATTGAGTAGAACGCTAACTGTGAACGATGTAATGTTATATTAAAGGGTTAGCACCCGGTCTCACTTCCCTGGTGGAAGTGTCTAATTCAACTTTTCAGTTCCAAAGTTTTTACTTTGCTTCTGGATTGTCATTCGTACATGGTTAAGTATGTTTGATTTCAATTAGACAAACGAAGGTCCAAAGTCCTAATCAAAAAGTTGGAAAACGATCTCTGAGAACAATTTTGCTGAATAAACAGGTTTCTGTCGTATACAAATATTTGTATTTATTTTTTATTGTTTTATATATTTTGCTATTTCTGCATTACTTTGGTAGGTCATGTATTTTTACAAAATATCTGTTTTCCATATATTTTCGTATCTATGATAAAATATTTGTTATTGTGATTTTACCTGCAATGTATCACTGGTGGACCCGTCAAGTCAGAAACAGATTTCATATATTCTCTGTGGAACAATGCAAGTTGTATTGAATCTGGAATTCCATGATCAGGCCAAGTCGTGAAATGAAAATGATTAATCCTTCTGACTTCCCCTGTCTTCAATATTATAATGATTATCAGTTATTACTGTTCATCGAATATTCTGTTGCAATTGTTTATGGACTAGTATGTTTGTTTATAGTAAATTTAACACCAATATTTATTGAATGGAACGTGAGAATAGACAAAACTATAGCAATATTCGCACTTAAAGTTAAAATGTATCAAAATGTAAAAAAAGGAGATAGAATAATGGTAGATTATAAAAAATGACATTATGGGTCCAAATTCCATATGTTCATTTGTAATAATAATTATATATTTCTATTTGTGTGATGCGTTCTTGATTCTTTCTCTGTTACTCTGCCTTTTTTCAAATACGTGTTATTGAGTGTGGTTTCCTTAATTTATTACAATATTACATTTTTTCAATAACAAATAGAATAAAAAACGTTTTTACTAATTTGTTTTTTTTAATAATGTTTTATTTAGTGATATAAATACATACAAATACAATTACAATCACCAAACTTTATCTAGTAACTAATACATGTACTTTAATTACATAATTACAATTACTTAAATACTACACGAAAAGTTGTGTATATACTAGTTAAAACTTAGTAAGTATAAGGCAAGGAGTTATTGATTATGAAGAAAAATTTTCCGTAAATTTCAGCCAGTATTTCCTAAAAAGTTTTTTTTTTTACTTTTTAACATTATGTTTTTATCTAAAAGCAAATTGTATCTTATATACGCTTTGAGACTACAAAAAAAGTTATTGACAGGTTAAAAAATTGGAACGATTAACTTACCCCGGTATGTCTGACACTAAACACTCTAGTAATGAAATATAGCTGCTCCTTTTTAAACTTCACTTTTATCTCAAATACATCAGTGAAAAACGTTTCAGACATGTCAGGCCAATACTGATGACATTTTAGCTGCATAAAAATATAAATAAATTATTAAGAAGGAAAGGAAAGAAACTTTGAAATTACTTATTTTTCTCTTCCTTGTCATTGAAGATGGAGTCACAAACAATCTGGTTGTAGACTTATAAGCAAGCTGGTTCTTTCTTTCTACTATATCCTCACTATTTCGAGTTGAGCTGATTGTCTTTAAAAATTGGAAATAAACTTTTCTGGGGGAGATTGATTAATATGACCTGAATGAAAATATTCTGTTTATAGAATACCATAATATGTTTAACAGTTACGTTACATGAAATACATCGTATATTAAAAAAGTCAAAATGGTTATAGCTATAATTATCAAAATCAAATATACCAATCCATGTTCAAATCAAAATTATACAAATTATAATGCGTTACCTTGAAATGTTCAAACAAATTATTGAGCATAACGATTTTTCCACAATTGACTTGCCAAACCATCCTCCAGAAATCATCAACAGTATTCTTCTTTGGCCCTTTAAACAATAGATTTAATTTTCGATTCATATAAGTTCAAAATGAAGTTGTACTTACCATTCAGAAATTATATCTTTATACCTTACAAATTGCTTAAAATCATATTTTGAAATTTTGATATGTTGTACATGAGCATAAACCATTCAACATGCCAAAATTTCAGGGTAGATTTTCGACTTGCTTAAAAAGTTTTGAAGCGCCACCTGGTGGCTATTTTCTCGACATAAATGATCAAAGTATAATCACTGTAATTAACAAATAATCTTTAATAAGTTTTTGTCATGCTTAGAAACCAAAAGTGTCTTGCATTTAAATTTACAATTATGTTATGAAGAATATTTGAACCAATGGACTTTTACGTCCGGTCACTTGGTAATTTTCTACAGCGCCAGTTATCACGAGACAACATTAAAATTCCGGAAAACTAAAGGTAACAACCTTTCGTTAATTTGTAGATTATTAAAAACTTTGTAGAACACGATCCCTGATTATCACAGGTATTACACATACCTTTAGTACATAATACATAGTTTATGTTTGATTTTCGGAAACAAAAAATAGGGGATCGTCAAGCTATTTTTTTCATAAAATTGCATCAAGGTCCCTAAAGAAGGAAAAACCCTTATTCCTTTCGCAAAAAGTTATTATCAATGTCCTGGTATATTATATAAACTCAATGTTTATCCTTTGGTATTAACAAATTAACAAAAATACTGATTGTGAGCTATTTGGTGTGCAAAATAAAACCAATATCATATGGTCTGATCCAATAGCAACCGTTACCCAATAAAGATGAATTAAAGTGGAAAGGTTATTCGTATACATTGATGAAGCGTTCTTGATTCCAGGCCGCCGAAATGAAACGCAATTACAAGAACATAGTGAAACTGCTAAAATTTGACACCGAGAAAAATTATAATACAGTATGTTTATTAAAGAAATGTCAGTTTGCGTCATAATATCTGTATTTAAAATCACCCAGAAAACTCACATAAAGCAGCATTTAAATACAGTGCTTCAAAAATAGAACACATAATTAATATTGTGAATTCTAATTTTTTGCAAATGCAGAAAATTGTTCTAAATGATACGTATAAGAGCGTTCCCGCTATAATTATGTAGGCGCCAAAGACAACACATTCGTGACGTCATAGATAAAAAAGACGTCAAATCAGACATTTCAACCGTACGCACAAAAAAACGACGTCACCATGGTATGGATCTACCTTAATAAAAAAAATCCAGTGTCGACACTAAACTTAATTTCAGCATTATGCATTTTGTATAAATTGAAAGATGACCAATAAATTGATGTTTAAAAAATTGAATATCTGTATTCATGAGAGACCAGTTTGCAAAAAATGATGAAAATGTCCTTATATACGAGCGAATACAACTTTAAGATTAAAGTTGTAGAACTTGTCTTGTTGTCGCAAGATAGGATGATGAAAATGTCCTTATATACGAGCGAATACAACTTTAAGATTAAAGTTGTAGAACTTGTCTTGTTGTCGCAAGATATGATGTTAATACCTGTTAATACCGGATAAACCAAACTATGCTTTCAAGATATTGTACATATGACACATATTCTCTCTCTCTCTCTCTCTCTCTCTTGTATGTGTGACTTACCTTGAGTTGCCACATACGCTCCGTTTTCTTTTATTCCCTATAATATAAATAACCTTGTAATTATAAAATTGAATAACATTAAATGAAAAAAGAATTTTGGTCAAAGCACTTTTGATGAGGAATTGATTCCGAAACGGCCGTCTAATGCTGTAAAATTAAAACTTGTATAATATGAAATTGAAACACTAAACTCCAATATGATAAATAATTCAAACTAACTGTAAGGGTCAATACATTTTAATCTCTCAATCAACCAATCAAGGAAATTCAAACAGGGAGTAATTTCATTTGTCATACCAATGTCCCAATGAGTTATATGTGAAATGAATTGTATGTAAAACTCACGTCGATATAACTAGCATTGATATAGTCCGAATCATGATCGTCTGTCAAAACAACCCTCGAATGGTCATCTATGTAAAAAAGGAAAATAACAGAAAACATATTTAGTTGGTTAGGAAGTTTTTAGAAAATGATGTGAAACTATTCTGGGAGTGAAGTATTAAATAAATTCAATAAGTATTTGACAGGGCTATTTTGTTTTGTTGGCATTACTTATAATTTAACAGCAAATACCAATAAAGGTACACATTCATTTATATTACTGTAAAGGGGATTATTTTCGCGGGATGAAAATTTCAGGATTTCTGAAATCTGACATTTCGCATGGGTGTAATTTCCACGTTACCGATATAAGTGGTTGTATATTCTGTATATTATGATATATAAACCTGTATAGTTGTCATTTTCGCGTGGGTAAAAATTTCGTGGCAATTTCTTTAGCGCGAAATAAGCAAAAATTTCCCCTTTACAGTATTTGTGTATGTACTCTTCCAAAGCACTGGGTCTCTTTTCGTTTGTGGAAGGACAATCACATGTTTAACTAAATTTGCCAGTTTTCCGAACACATGTATGTTCGTGGTTGATTGTATGAGGACACAAAAAAAAATTCCCCGAAAATCAGAAAGGCTTTTAATCATCAAAAACTAATAAATCAGTTCATGATACAAACGCATTTATGTCTTTTAACAAAATTAGCCAACATTTTATTGCAAGATAGATGCAATCGGGTATAGCTAGCTAAACAGGGGGTGCTTACCCTTCCGGAGCACCCGGCCTCACTTCCCTGGTAGAAGTTCACGTGTCTAACCTAACTTGTCAGTTCCAAAGTTTTAACTTTGCTTCTGGATTGTGATTCGGACATGGATTAGTATGTCTGTTTTTGATATATAACATTTGTTTTCATATTTGGAGGTTAAACGTTCTTTCAACATAGTTATCTAACTGCCAACTTGGCTTCATAGTTTTTGTTTTAAATTGTTTATTACTTGTATCAAATCCTTAATTTAGCTTACGTACAAGGGAGTGTTTTTGAGAATCTATTCTTGATTTTATTCTTCTCCATTTTCCCGACATTGCAAGGATACAATGCACCATGTGGGATTTTCTGTAAAATGAAAATAAAATATACATGCATTACATTAACAACATGTATATCAGAAAGGAGAAACCTTGGTTTAAATTAATTGTAGCTTTGATGCATCAGTCATCATCAAAATTGAGTTTGCAAATCTCGTCTTTTGACCAGCATTGATTTAAGTTTTCTTGGAACAGGGGCTATAGGTATAGGAGCCGGCATCTCTGCTGGTGGCTTGTGGCTGGTGCCCCGAGGATATCACAAACTCAGTAGGCAATAATCGTGTATTATTGTCAGAAATATACTATTGTCTAAATTTACTGCTAGTTAAAATTTGATATTCCTCAAAAACTAAAAAACTACTCCCTAATGCAAAGTATTTTCTTTGCTGATTTTGGTCGTTTGGGTTTCTTTTCAACATCTTGAGAAAAAAACTGGTTTTGGTTTCATAATTTTAGTCCAAGCACTACTGATGAGGAATTGTATTCCGAAACGGCCGTCTAGTGCTGATTAAAACTGGTATAATATGTAATTTGATTAGTAACGGCGATAAATGGTGTGATGCTAAAATGAATCGTTTGACGAAATGGCGATGTTTGTCCTCTGACATCAAAGTGCGATAAACATCCTATATCCGGTATAATATCAAAGATTAAGCACTTAACATAAAGATTTATAAAGATTACAAGAAATATCAGAAAACAAATCAAATATCAAAAACTGCATTCATTAACATTTATTTGTTCAGACGTTTAAATAAATCAAACCCAAATATACTGGTCAATGTCCAAATCATAACCCCAAAAATAAAAAAAACTGATCAAATTGAATTTCTATCAGTGAAGTAAGGTTAGGTGCTCGGGAAAGGTAAGCACCTCCTGCTTATAAGGAAACAGATCTTGAGTTTCAAAGTCACAAAATTCACTTAAACTGCTTATAAATAAATTGATGACCCAGGGGTATTTTAAGCCAAAGCTTATAAAGGCGGCCCTCAAAATGTTTATGGCCATCCTCACAATATTGTTATTAAGTAAGTTCCATGTTCCTTTCATTCTCAATTTTGATTTCAAGCAAGCTTTACAGGAAGTACACCCTGTTTACTTTCCTGGTGGAAGTATTCGTGTTTAACTTTGCTTTGAGATTGTGCTTTGGACATGGATTAGCATGTTTGTTTTTGACTGATTACCTTATACTGCTTAACAAATTCTCCCGTAGAAGTAAACTTTTCAATAATATCTCCAAGATCTTTTACTTGAATTAGAGTGTCTTGATCAGTTTCACTGTTTTGTTGTTTATAGGTAGGAGGCATTCCATGTTGTTGGTTTGAAGTTTCTAACTCATCTAAATCTACGTCTGCCGAATGTATGTACGTATCCTCTGTAAATATTCAAATAACGCCGTATTGATAAAAAATGACAATTTTTTGTAATTTCATGCGATGTTAAGATAATGCAATGCCAAAAAAGTGAAGTTATTTATGTTTGTTATCTCCCTTAAGATCATGAATGACCAGACAACAAGAAAACAATACCATTCTTAATATTAATGATAATTTTGCTTTACTAGATTTGATAAGGTGGCCTTTATCCAAATCAAAAACAAAAACAACCAATCCATGTCCAAATCACAATCCCAAAGTAAAGTAAAAACTGTATAACTGACAAATTAAGGTAAGTACATCAACTTCCACCAGGGAAGTGAGACCGGATGATTCGAAAGGCTAAGCGTCTTAAGCAACGTAAACATCTATGAAACTTGCAAATTAAGGTACACACTTGAATTTTCACCAGGGAAGTAAAGCTGATTGCTCCGGAAAGTTAAGCACCTAAAACGTTTTATTACTTTTATGAAATGCTCAGTTAGACAGTATGAGCTCTGCTTCTTAGTGCAACAATAGCAAGACTAGACATATACATTGCAAATGAAGCAGTACATTAAAGGTTAAAGTAAAAGAAAATGTACAATACGAACGCCTTGGGATTTTTCTTTCCGCTACCGTGTAAACAACTACAGACAATTTGATACAGCAGTACATTAAAGGTTAAAGTAAAAGAAAATGTACAATACGAACGCCTTGCGATTTTTCTTTCCGCTACCGTGTAAACAACTACAGACAATTTGATACAATGTAATTGATTCAATGGCATACTATAGTATAATACCTGTCTCAAGCTCTCTCTCCAAAATATGCACATCCATATTATCGTCGTCAGTGGTGTCTTTATTAGTGCCGGGTGGTTCAACATTCTCCGTGGTTTTGTATCCAGAATAATCATAATCCAGACCTTTTTCTGCCTGGACTTTGAATGTATTGTCTGCAACGGATGTTTTCTTAGGTAGGGTACTATCCAATGTATAATTTTTATTGAAATCTTTGTCATTCATTTGGGAATGTTGTGTACTGAAATACAGTGTAATAATGCCAGCATGAGAAGCTTATATTATTCTCCATTGTGAGTTCAGGTATTTTGAACTTTTGAATATAGATACGAGTTTTCATGTCACTTAGGTTATTTATGTTAGAGGGACAGCTTATGGGGAAATCACTTTCACCACTTACCCTATACTAGGCAATAATGTATATTTTTTTAATGAATACAGTGCCCGTTTAAAGCCTGGTGTCATTTTGTCAATGTTTTTAATTTTAATAAAATTGTGTTGATCATGAGTTTTTGTCCATGTTCTTGCTCTTGGGTGCATAAAATATTGCCAAGTACATTGTTTTCATCTTTAAAGTAAATTCCTGAAAATTGTTTCATCTACATTTCGACCACATTTTCGATTCTTTACCATGTCCAAATCACAATCAAAAAGGCAAAGCAAACATTTTGAAACTGACAAATTAGGTTAAACACGTGAACATCCACCAGGGAGATCGGGTTTTCCGGAAGGGTAGGCGCCTCTTGTTTAGCTAGCTTCATCCGCCACGTGTGTAATAAAAAGTGAAAGGAATATGGAAGTATAGGCGAGCAATCCTGGACACGGAAATATTATACTTATCGACGGCCATAACACCTTTTAGGAATAAAAAAAATTGCAGAACCGTTATCCTAGAATTAGCACTTAGATTTCTTTTAAAATCAATGTTTTTACTAAAATATCAAAATCTGAACTCTGAATGTGACTGTGCAAACATTCTGCCACGGTATTTTAAGTTGACAATAACTATTTGCAATACTTAACGATGGTAAAGGTGTTCTGATTGAATAATACAAGGGTAAACAAATCACAACATAGCGGGAAGTATGAAGAAATCATCAAAAACAAACATATCAATTCATGTCAAAATCACAATCCCAATCAAAGTAAAAACTTTGACTCTAGCAAAATAATTTAATCTAAGCGTGTATGGTTTCAAGTTGACACAAATGCAAACATATATATCTAGATTATCATAAAGGATTACTGATGAAGCTAGTGCCATAAAGTGGATAGAATAAGAATACATATGAACAGTTACTAATTAACAATAAATTTAGCAGCAACAATCATAATGAAGCCGAAAAGTGGGATGGAACAACAAAAAGTATGAGAGAGACATGAAATGAGCACACCGAAAATGTAGCAGTTATTTAGTGTTACCAGTATCGGTTTTAGAGGAGAGGTTTATAAAGTCTGTCTTTATCTTACTAGAGTAACTTGACGTTATCTAGCCAAGACATTGAAGAAAAACTGAGAGAAATGTAAGTACATTTTCCTGTTCTACTTGTATAAATAATGACATAAATCCAATTTAAAATTAAATGAACACTTTAATGAGACTAACTGGATGATATATGAATAAAAAGGTGTTAAATGACAAAATTTGTAAAATTACCGGCGCCGTTTAAGTACAAATACAACAATCACAATCAATAAGCAAACCAGTAAAATAATGACCACAGCAACTATAATTCCAGCTATAGCTCCTGACTGTAATCCTTCAGAGTCTGTAATACCTGTTTGAACATAAATAAAAACCAATTTTAGTAATATTCGGTTGTACAAAGTATAATGATATTCTTATTATGATTTCGTTAATGCTTAACGTTAGTTAAGCTTTATGCAACTGGGTTCTTGTCTCAGTTTTTTTCAGCCTCTCTATCTTGTTCGCGCGTTTAACTTAATTTGTCAGTTTTTAAAGGTTTGTGATTTTTTTAAAGGATTTCATTTGAACATGGTATGTGTGTATTTTATTTAATCGGCACTAGATTATTCATGCTGTATTTTTTTACATAAGTAGGTAACATCCTTAAACTAGAGATTTCAAATCAAAAACAAGGATAAAAATGCAACATCATGTTTAAATCTATGAAACAAATAATTACATTTTTTCCGTAATACATTTGTAAACACGATGGAATAAAGAATATATCCAGTGTAATCTGATGACACAGAAATAAGTTTTCATCGCATAAAAGACAGTTTTCCAATAAAAAGCGTTACAATTCTATGGGTATTAAAATGCGAATTTGATAAAAAATATTGACTTTGATGGAAGCTAGTTTAGAAGAAGTTTGAATAAGTCTGGGCGAAACACAATCAAACCAGTCCATGTCCAAATCACAATTACATTTAGAAAAATTAAAAACTTTGAAAACTGACAATTTAAATTTAACATGGGAACTTTCATAAGACAAGTGATGTTTGGTCACCATCACGACACGCACCTCCTGTTTACCTAGCAACACACGTAAAGTGTGAGATAAAAAATGAGGATTAAAAAAATATTAAATATTTTTCAGTTTATTTCAATTTTGCAGTACTGGGCGGTCTTTTCGGAATAAAATACAGCACCAGTAGTTCTCGGACTAAAATAGCTGAAATCTATTTTAAGGTGTTGAAATGAGAAAAAAGAACGATAAAAAATTATTTTCTACAAATTCACCTCGGATATATCCGAAACGCATAACCCTATTTTTACAAGACAAAAAGGTAGCATGTGATTTATGAATGATTCTTACGCTGACTACAACTCACGCCTTGCCACCCAGACAAACATCCTTGAAGAGCACAATGGCCGTCAACAGGATTACAGTTTCCATTTATGCAATTACAAGTGCTACTGCAATTTGTACCAAAGGTTCCATTCTTACAAGCTACAATAAAAAATAAATAAAATAAAATCATTACATTTTATCAAAGATAGCATACAAAGTTTATGGTATAGTTTAAAGACAAAATTATCCAAGATATATTTTAAATCAGTGGTCCCTACAATACTGATATATAAAACTACATAGGGCACTACCAACAACATGCAGTCATAAAGGAGGTAAATTCACATGTCAAGGGTGCATCTAGTAAGACATGAGGTACAGTCTTTATTTTAAATTTCCAGGGGCACTACATGCGGTCATAAGGCTGGTTAATTCATACGTCAAGGGTGCGTCTAGTAAGATATGAGGTACAGTCTTTATTTTTAATTTCCAGTTTTCTCAGTTTTTACTTTGGTTTTTAGATTGTGATTTTAACAAGGACATGTATGCCTGTGTGTGATTTATTCATCATTTGTATTTAGAATATTTCTTTATTTTAGTCATAAAATTAATTCTTCTGTGCCTTTATATCCAGCAGTATATGTTATAATTCCATATTTTCTTTGAAAAGTTAAAGATGTTTCGAATGAAATAGTTCTTACGTTAAATTGTTTTAAATATAGTTTCAGTTAAGGTTTAGAAGCTTTTTGTGCAATGCATTTAGGCGTATTAAACATTTCATAGTGACGGACTAGATGAACAGTTCCAATAAAACGGGAGACGGTTAACATTTTACATTATCACCGATGATTATGTTCCATGAAACAATTATGCCGTTCCTTTTTCTAAATATTTATTTATTATATTATTTAATATATTTTAAAACTTCCATTTAATGTTCACTTTACAATATTAAACGACGCTTCACTGTTCTGTTTTCTAATACAATTGTAATTTTTTGCAATCATGAAAACTTACGTGAACTACAGTTAAGACCAATATATCCAGGACTACAACCAGGGACATTACATACACCATCAATGTTGTTACATCCACCATCCAAACAATGGCATTGTAAACTGCAATCTGTACCAAATTTATTTTGTTCGCAAGCTGCACAGATGAAAGAAAAAAAACATTTTATTTGTATATAAATTACCCAATTTATCCTGATTAGTTCAAGTTTTAGACATGTGACATTACCAGTGACATGATACAATAATGAATAATTTACAATATGTTTAAACAACCTCAGTAAAGGTTCCCCATGATCTGATTACAGTCTAAATAACGCTAACATAAAATACCAAACTGTAACCGTAGGTATACATTCACGCATTCCCACGCTTTATTTATTACAACCACCGAAATATAAAATAAAAACGTTAAAATTATTGTCATCAGATTTTGAACGGCCTAAAGTATCTGATTTAGGACAAATGGGTTTGTTTTGGGAAAAAACACACATGTCAATTCATGTCCCAATTTTATTTTTTTAAAGGTTTCCAGTGAAAACCTTTACATTTATCTAACATTAGTTTTTTTTCTGATTTGACGAAAGACAAGTTTTATCGAACACGTATGATACAGGATTTTGTATCACCGCCGTGTGGTGATACAACATTAGCGGTAAAGAACACGTGCACTTCTCATTGTGACGTCATTGGGAAATCATTACTACAGGACATGCCATAACATAGTTCAATGTTTACATTACAAATGCATTGCCTTATTTGAATCTCTTATGATTCATTGCGTGAAATTTTCGATGACAGCAGTGTGCCACGCGCTCTTTGATGAAGCGTTACGTCAGTTAATATCTTCAGCCAATCCGCTTTCGATGTACAGCGATGGCGCAGGAATACATACCACCAAGGAACTACTTATTCATTCATTAATTTCTTACGGGTCTATCATAAATCTATCCGGCGACTGCAGGGACGCTTTTTACGAGCGGTTACAAACGTAGAAATTTGTCATACTGCACACATTTTAAAAATAATTTGAAAATAAAAAACAATAATAAAAACCAATATGTGTTGTCTTTTTATTTCAAAATAATTTGTTAGTGATTTATGACCATTTTCCATTGCCTGTAAAAATAGGAAGTGAAAAAATTAGTGAGTCCGAGGACACCACATTTAAGTTATAAATAAATGTTTGTAATTCGACTAAATAATTATATTCATAGTAATATTTTACCAAAGAGATTATTGTTTAGTGAAAAAAAGAGAAATAGAATTAAATTTTAAAAAGTGTTTTACGGAACTATATTTTACGATCGCCAAGCAACGAGACAAATTAATATGGTGTTCTCTTTATTTGGTTCTACATTAAGAGTTATCTCGCATTGAGTGTTTCCAACCACATTAATACACTGTTTTTCGTAAAATTAATAATACCTTTTTGTGCGTAAAAATAATGTACAACCCTTCGTATCAGGTCTCGTCCTTTTTTCGTAGCTGTATCACTACTCGTCGCGCTTTCGCGACTCGTAGTGATACGACTACGAAAAAAATGTCAACCTGATACTGAGGGTTGTACATACACACTGTTTATATAATATGTATGTATCACTGACCTTCACTGCAACTTTCTCTTTTCCATCCAGGTTTACATCCTGGCACTAAGCATGTACCAGTCATATGATCACATTCACCTTTCTCGCAGTGACAAACAGAATTACAATTGGGCCCGAATGTGTTCATTCCGCATGCTAAAATGTGTAATACAATTTTAGTATTATGCTGTTATTATTTTAAATCAATGTTATAAAGTCACAAAATGTGTATCAATATGGCGCCCATAAGTAGCCTCATTGCAGACCTGTAATGAAACCATTTTGTATTCCATATGTCTAAGTATAGTTACTAAAATCGCATCATCAGCGACCATGGTTGCTACCGGCTGCCTGTGTTTGTTAGTGCTTGTTGGCCAGATATTAAACTATTTGTTCTATTTACGCTATGCACAATATACAAATCGTATCATTTGCAAGTTTAGATGCAAGTAGTTACAAATAGGTGCCGTATTACAATAATATAAATAAAAGGGTACAATACTTTCGATAGGGCTGAGATTATATTTTATGTTTATATATTATGTAATTGTTGCTGTGACACACCGAAGTTATAACACCAAGATTTGCATCCATATACTCGCTATAGATAAAAGAAACGGTGAGTACCTCGGCATTTTCCTTTTACCGTTTGTTATTTATATACTATAGACTAAATCTGCTGCTAGTTAAAATCTAAAAATCTCAAAAACTAAGGTATACTCCCTCCTCGTGGAAAGTATCTTTATAGCTAAATTTTGTTAAATAGATTTTAGTTCCTTTGATATTTTTTTTCAACCCCTTGAAAAGGTTGGTTTCACAATTCGGTCAAAGCACTACTGATAAAGAATTGTATTCCATAACAACCGTCTAGTGCTGTAAAAATTGGCACTGGTATAATAATTGTGTAGTTAACCATTTTGATGAATAATGAATACTCACGTAAACTACAATTTTGGCCAGTATATCCAGCTCTGCATCCTGGGATAAAACACACACCATTTATATGGTTACAACCCCCATCATTACAACGACATTCTGTACTGCAATTATGTCCAAATCTATTTAGCTGACAAGCTGTAAAAGCAATGAACAAAATGCATATGAGTGCACTAATAATGGAAAGGCACCCGAACTAACTAAAGATACACATCATTGATGTACATCATCATGTATTTCATCAAACGCAAACTTAACGGCAAACAAAATATTCATCATTCTTTATCTTTATTATATCGTGGTTTGACTTCAATCGTCAGATACTTGTCCAGGCCTGTAGGAAAAAGGGCCTGGACCCAACTTTTTTCACTAAAATTTCATTCAGTTTCTAAGACATGTAATTCATTAAAAGTCAGTAGATATTTCTGTAAAACGCAGTATAATTTAATATAAATTATTAATTTTATGTTGACGATACAATTTCCGGGAGATGAGATTTTTCAAATTTCGTCTTCTTGTTTATTAATATGATCTTTCTTCCTAAATATCACACTGTAGGCTTAATTTGGCCCCTCCACTTTTAAATTTGCTGCTACGGGCCTGTTGTCAACAAAAAAACGATGAAAATTTACTGTCTTATAATTAGGTCACAGTTATATGAATAAATTGTGACTACAGTAAATTCCAAAAGCAACGTTTAATTTTTGGAAACGCAAAATTTAAGTTAAAAATGTGAACTTCGGCCAGGGAAGTAAGGTCTGGTGCTTCGGAAGGGTAGGCATCTCCTATCTAGCTAGTCACATCCGCCATGTACAAGATGAAAATTGAGGATGAATGGAACATTGAACTACGGAGTGTCATATATATCCAGGATAATTTAAGCTACAGAGAAAATGACGAAAAGCTGTAAATAATAAAAATATAATTTCATACTTTCATTACAGCCTTTTCCTTTCCATCCAGCTCTACATCCGGGCACCACACAGACCCCCGTTACAATATCACATCCTCCTTGTTTACAGTTACATGAAGAATTACAAAAGACATTCCCTCCGCATGCTAAAAGATAAAACGCTCAACATTAGGTATATAGATTTTTTTAAATTAAACCCAGATTATAGTTTGATAAACAAAAACAAACATACTTATCCATGTCCAAAACACAATCCAGAAGCAAAGTAAAAAATTTTGGAACTGACAAGTTAGGTTAGACACGTGAACTTCCACCAGGTAAGTGAGGCCGGGTGCTCAGGAACGCTATGCACCTACTGTTTAGCTAGCTACACCCACCAGGTGTGTAATCAAAATTGTGTGAAAGGAACATAGAACTATAAGACGTCAAATATATCCAGGGCAACCCTGGATACAGAGACATCAAACTTATCAACAATACTGTGATGACGGCATTTGGCTTACAGGAGGCTCAAACAATATGTTGTGGAATCATTAATTTTCGTTGCGATTCAATTTTTGTTGTTTTCGTGGGCCATCACCCGAGAATTTACATGTCAACAAAAAACTACCAAAAATCACTCGAATTTTATAAACCACTCAAAGACGTTTTCCCAAAAATGCTAAATTGGACACCGCGATAATTAATATATCAAAGACAGAGCATATCGTTATTACAATCAGAAAACTTGGTCTCATATGATATAATGTATTGTATTATGATATATGATTGACACACCTGAAAATGTGTGTGTGAATGTATAAATGCAAAGTGTTATTGTCATTGTTATATATTCTATGTGTAAATTAAAAAAAATAATATATTAAAGTATGCAAAGTATTTGCAGTACAGTATTTGTTTGTATTAAATTAATATATTCATTTTAGTTTATTAAGTAGTAGACTGTGGTTTCCTTTTTTCTTTTTTTTCCTTCCAAAAAATAATTCTCGTATATATTTTATACAAGAATACAAGAAAAAAATATGCGTTTCACTAAGTTGCTCAGAAGCACAGCAAGAATATTATGGTGTTTCGTGATATGAGTT
The DNA here is from genome assembly GCA_021292105.1 of Anadara kagoshimensis. Lineage (NCBI taxonomy): Eukaryota > Metazoa > Mollusca > Bivalvia > Arcoida > Arcidae > Anadara > Anadara kagoshimensis. Next base: position 55,424,161 of record CM037860.1, on the reverse strand, counting down.
CAATGCTGTTTTATGATATCTTGGTGAAAATTACTTTTTAGAATCGCTATGTAAATGGAATTAATCCGAGATTAAAATTCAAATTCCATAGTATTTAAAAATGTATGTTTACAAACAAACAAACAAACAATCTGATGATTGATTTTTACAAAACATATTTTTCAAAAGAGAGAGAAGGCTACTAGACATCTAATGGATACTGCATGTGCCCTACAGATTAATACGTTTTTGTGAGTCAAAAACAAACATACTAATCCATGTCGGAATCACGATCCAGAAGCAAAGCAAAAACCTTGAACCTGGCAAATTAAGTTAAACACGTAAACATCCACTAGGCGATGAGTACCACTATATAATGTCTTGTCCTTCAATTATTCAAGAAAGAAATACATAATTATATCCCTTCTTATTATAGAAATAATCACAACTCTTTCAAATATTTTGTACTGTTTTCAGGTAAGAAATCTTCAGTACTCAATAATTTATGTAAATTTATCAGATGTATTAACGAGAGGATCAGTCCTCCGGGCTAATCTTATATTTATACTTACATAGTTATATATTATATTTACTGCTCACTGTTATGTTATGTATATATTGTATTTATATGTTCTCAACGTTGTATTGCTTACAATTAGAGAATAAAGAAATTGAAATTGAACTTGAAATGAGACTAGAAGCTCCCGAAGAGTAAGTCATCATCAATATTCTCTGATTCATAGTCATGTCCAAAAACATAACTAATTATTAACAATATTTACGTGTACTACAGGTTTCTCCATGCCAACCATCTTTGCACCCAGGCGTATCACAAATTCCAGTTTTATGATCACTACACGTTCCCACCAAGCAATTACACGTGTTGCTACAATCTGGTCCAAAATAATTTCCATCACAAGCTGTAATAGATCAAGAAACTTAGTTATTTTTTTTTTTATTTTGGTTGTACTTCAGTTGGCATTGCAGCAATATATGATATAATGGGAGCCCGCGTGATAAGCTTCAGTCCTATATTTTGTCAAATATCCTATGTCCTATGTCCTATATCGTCAAGCATTTTATTTGTTCATAAAAACCAAGCATACCAATCGATGTCAAAATCACGAGATTGGGTGCCCTGGAAGGGTAAACACCTCCTATTTAGCTACGCCCGCCAAGTATAAAATTGAGTTTTACTTCCCAGTTCCAATGGTCTCATTTATTATCCAGGTGTTCCCAGCTTTTAGTGACGTTACAAAAAGTCAAGCATGTGTACTATGTTTCTTGCAATACTCGCCGAATGATATTTTGTTACCCGACGCCTACGGCGACATGAACATTTTTAGAATTCAAAATTTAATTTTAATTTAATAGTTTAATATAAACTATTTCGTTAAAGTAAAAATTATGTAACTATTATAATCATTATAATATTTTGTAATATAAGAAATTGCACAATACAAACCTGTTGTACAATTCTCGCCTTTGTATCCAGCTTTACATCCGGGCAAGTAGCAGTATCCATTTTCCGGATTACAACCGCCATTTCTACAGTGACAAAACTTCTCACAATTTGAACCAAAGTAGTTATCTGTACACGCTGTAAAATAAAACAATGTTTTATTTATTTTAAAAGGGAAATCATATAGATATTCAAGGAATATAATTCAAATTGTTGTAAAGAATCTGGTGAAGTGTCAGTTTGGTGATTTACTTACTTACACTGCCATTTCGTATTTTGTCCAATTCCCGTAAAACCCCGTTCCCGTTTCCCCATACCTGTTTATCTTATCTGATTTTGTCTACTTTTTTGTCTCGTTCGTGTTTCGTGTTATAAGCATTACTAACTATGTGTGGTTTTTTTTTATTTTTTATTTTTTTCATTTATTTTATTTATTTTATTTTATTGTCGCAATGGTAAAGTACATGTATACGATTCTAAATTTGGCATTCCTAACGATCACAGATAATATATACTTACGTTGCATGCAGTATTCGCCCTTCCAGCCTTCTATACATCCTAAAAAATAAAAAAAAATACTTCTCTGTAACGGTATACAACACGTTAATGTTTTAACACTGACTTCTAGGACTCTACCTCTCCTTCTTAACTTTTTTCATACAGCAATTACCTGAATGGTCATGCTAATGGGTTGTTATTTAAGAATTGACGTTTGTGTTTTAAACGTTCATCAAGGTATGAATTGTTAAAGCAGAGTAGAGCAAATCAAACAAATCGTAAAGCGGTTTAAATAGCAAAGCGTCTAGAAAACTGTCGAACAACTAATGGTTTTAACTTAATGGTAACAGTGACAAGTGTACTACATAATAACATAACAAATACAGTCAAGCCTGCCTTAAAGGTCATCTCTATAGGAGACACCTGCTTTTAAAGGCTAGTAAATTTTTACCCCAATTGTTCTTTATTTGCTTACCCTTTCTGAGTACCCGGTCTCACTTCCCCGGTGAAAGTCCACGTGTTTAACTTAATTTGCCAGCTTCAAAATTTTTCTTTCCTTTTGGGATTGTGCTTTGGAGATGGGTAGGTATATTTTTTATTTATATTCATGTGATTTGATGAACCTGTTTATAAGAGTCATCTGACCCTAAACACCACAGTTATTGGTTTTCTTAGGAGCCATTTATAGACATGTTTGACTGTATTTAACGCATGGTTGAAGTATAAACATTAACATATTTTTATTGTAATTGACAAACCTGTCAAGCAATGTGCCATATATGGATCACATCTGTTGTCCTGACAAGTCATTGGACAACTCTTCCGGCATTCCCAACCATATGTTCCACTTTTACAACCTGTAAATGTAAATATAAGTGCAAATGAAACGAGTAATAAGTAAATGATGGATGCATCATTAAAAATAAGGCGCCTAAACGAATAATGTTAGTCTTAAAGAAGATTCAGTAAGAGTTATCTCTCTTTGCACATACTGGGAATATGTTTCATTCAATTTGAAACACTTAATTTTCCCGCCTTTTCAGTTTCCATGGCAATGACCGCCATTTTGAAATGCATGATCTCTCTTGGGATGGGATGGAGATCAACCTTCGTGTAAAGTGTGGAGAAGATTGGACCAATGTTCTTCGAGTAATTGGTTGGACGAGTCCATGGCAAGAAAAAGAAAAAAAGAGGAATAATAATAATAACAATAATAAGGAGAATAATAAGAATAAAAACGGTGCAACAACAATAAGTCACCAACTTCGTTTGGGTGCCTTGATGAAATACAAATGGCATTGACACCGATTACATATGTATAACATAACACATTGACGCATTACTGAATATGAATTAAGGAATGAGTCTGTTGCTTCACACTTATACAACTCTCCTTTGTTTAATGAATTTTGATTGGTCAGACCTTTGTTTTATTTCTGTATGAAAGGATGAGCTCTCAATGACGTCATTCATCATGGACGATATACATAGACAGCTATATTCCTGCGCGATATCAATGTACTTTGTTACTTCACACTTATACAACTCTCTCCTTTGTTTAATGAATTTTGATTGGTCAGACCTTTGTTTTATTTCTGTATGAAAGGATGAGCTCTCAATGACGTCATTCATCATGGACGATATACATAGACATTTATATTCCTGCGCGATATCAATGTACTTTGTTGCTTCACACTTATACAACTCTCTCCTTTGTTTAATGAATTTTGATTGGTCAGACCTTTGTTTTATTTCTGTATGAAAAGATGAGCTCTCAATGACGTCATTTATCATGGACGATACACATCGGTATTTGTATTCATGCGCAATAGCCATGCTAACTTATTTTGCTAAAGTTATAAAATTAATAAATACACAGGTTAGAAAAATACTTAATTATAAGAACTTAAGATAATGTTTCTTTTTGTTGTGGAAGAATTTGGCATTTTGTACACGCAGATTGTTTCGCGAATTATATATGTAATGAGCAAAATGACAAATGCTTTCGTTTTTACATAACAGATAGTTAAGTTATTTTCAATCCTGTAATTAAAGTCGATACAAGAATGTTTAGAAACATAACCACAAAACGTGCATAACAGGTTTACTCGGAATATAATCTAGTTGTATTTACGGTGTTATTAGTTTTCTGTTTTTATTAATTTCTTTATACGTTGAATCGATATAGAGACAACAATTTCTGATTCAGCCATGTTTGGAAATGAGAATCCCGGAAGTATTTCTTTTTAAAGGTTTCTAAAAAGGCTGTCGTTTCTTATACAGTCCAACCTGCCTTAACGGCCACCTCTATATAAAGGCCACCTGACCATAAAGGCCATTTAGTTCCCTTCGGTGGCCTTTATAGACAAGTTTGACTTTATATGTTTTATTTATTAGTTTGTATATCTACGTACTATTAATGAAAGGTGAAAAACTGGTTTTAAAATTATCAAACATACCAAAAACTTGGACTTCACATAATTCTAAAATGGCGGCTTCTCCCTCGTGGTAATGGTCATTAGATATTGTGACGTAACGACCATAGCCCACACAGGTTACGTTTGAGATTGATGACGGGTACCCTGGTGTTGTATCTTTATAACAAGGGGTCCCATTCTTCCAGTTTGAAGGTCCAGTGGAAATATAGATTTTGAAGCCATCCAACATATGTGTTTCATCTAAAATGAAAAATTTGTACTTTAGGTTGAAAAAAGAAATCAATATTGAAAAAATATTTGGTTGATTAAGAATGTTGCAATGCAAGACATTGGTTTTAAAACTGAAAACCATACCGTTTTATATTCAGCAGACTTCGTGTGCATGGTGACTTACCAGAAGTTTGCATCACAATAACAAATTGGATAATTTAACAATAAAAACCAAACATACCAATCCATGTCCAAACGCCAAGACGAAGTAAAAAACTTGAAAACTGGCAAATTAAGTTGAACACTTGAACTTCCACCAAGCAAGGGTACGCACGCCAAGTTGAGAATTAAAGAAAATTGAATTTTGAGACCTCAAATATATCCAAAGCATCATACGTATCAACATATTATGATAATGACCACAATATTTTGAGAGCTTTGATAAGCATCGGCATGTATTATCCTGGAGTCAAAAATTTATTTGTAAACAGTTTGCTTCGATAATATATAAAGATTCCTTAATTTGCTTAGTGGGAACAAACTCTATACGATAGCGTATTAACTGTGAAACAAATACATAATAAGCAGGAAAAATAGGTAAATTGCTGCACAGAAGAAAAAAATTCAAAATAGAAAACAAACTTGACTTCGTCACGTTTGTCATCTCGGTCCCTTTTTATATCTCTCTCTCTCTCTCTCTCTCTCTCTCTCTCTCTCTCTCTCTATATATATATATATATATATATATATATATATATATATATATATATATATATATTGACATCTGTTATTTATCTTTTGGTAGCTTTTCTGTCACTTCCTATCCTGACAACTGAGCTACGACACCTTTTCGTTAGCTTGATGTTAAACTTTGACAGGTCTGTACTGTATCCCGGCCACCTGACAGCCGAGCTACGACACCTTTTCGTTAGCTCTTAAACTTAAACTTTCGACAGGTGTGTACTGTATAAGTCCAAACGTATAAAGTTAAGACTTAATACTAGTAATTCCAACTTACCGCCTGTGTCATTTCTGTAGTATAGTGTCACATCCTTGATTTCTGAGGACACCATGAGATCGACTTGCCACCAGACTTCTTGGTTTTGTGGTAGCCGTTTTGTTTTTGCACATGAATTAGAGGCCAGAGATTGAGATGTTATACCATCGACAGCTCTGCTTGCTCCATAGTCTAGTTCAGTCCAACTTTGAGATGCACTTTTCCCTAAAGCTAGATTCTCTAAAAGCATTTCAAAAAAAATAATTTACAATGTTATAATGTACAATTATAACGATAAAACGTACATTCCAAGACCTTGAAATGCAAAAGCATAATTTAAAAAAAAGACAAATGTGGCTTATAATCTATAGTTGGTAGGACTTCCATTCGTGTCCCAACCCTTAAAATCATTTTAGGCTTTTTTCACAAATGTATTTATAAACGGTGTGATTTGACAATGTGCAAGTTCAAAAGGTGTTATTTAAGGACGGGGTGACATTAGTGTGAATGAAAAACCGAAATAAAAAGAGTGAATCGACAAAAAGTAAGTGCATACCAAACTTCTTAGAGGAAATATTAGTCTGAAGACACACTCGTCGCGTAAAGGTAAGAAAGAAATGGCACAATGATTGAACTCGTTGATGAACAAAAACTATTTTATAAATTTAAAGCCAATGTGATGGTTATTAAACATATTGATAAAAAAAAAAAAAAAAAAAAACAAAACAAAACAACAACAATGAGGATTACGGTGGCTGATTTAGGACACGCATTTTAAAATTTTTACCTCGAGCGCTCAACTTAAGATCTCGAGCGCTCGATATACTATCTCGAGCGCTTGACTTATTTTCTCGAGCGCTCAACTTAAGATTTCGAGCGCTCGACATACTGGTGCGTGTACTAGTAAACGTATTAATTTTAGAATTGTACTAACTTTAGCGATTTTTTTTTTTTTTTTTTTTTTTTTTTTTTTTTTTTTTTTGCGATTATACAGCTGCGCTAATTTATTTCCGCCACCAAAATGTAATTCAACAATCATAGTGCAAATGGTAAGCCAATTCACGTCCGCGTCATTTTATAACCCAAATAACAGTTTGCAGTAAAATTTGTACACGCTAAAACTAAAACTGCCATATACTTTTTTTAATTGATCATTCAATACATTAAAAATGGTATATGACAATTCATTTACTGTACATGCATTTGATATGAGGAAGTAATGGCCACTGAATCTGCATACAGTAGTTTTCTAATTTTTTGGCATTTTTATGTTAAAAATATTTCTTTATCTAAATCGTGAGGTTTTACAAACATAAAAAAAAACTTACCCAATGCTTCAGATACGACAGAACAAATTACAAGAAAAAACAAATTTATCAAAGTTTTCCTTGAAATCGCTTTAAAATCCATTTTTAAGAACGAGAACTACATACTGAAACGGATCCTTCAGTCCCATAACTATAATATTTTTTTTTAAAGTTGAATAATTTAGTATTCTTTGTCAAGTAAACAAATAACAATTATCAGTGCCTTGGGATAATCAAAAATCAGATTAAATATTTCAAGAGATTTTTTATATATTTCTGAGGTTAGTGAATTCAAAGTAGCTTTGTTGCTTCGGGGTTGTTTTCACTTTAAGTAGCGTGCTTGTAAATGGATAAAATGAGATTAACGACACACACACACACACACACACACACACACACACACACACACACACACACTTTAAGCATTCATTTTCTTAGGGTCGTTGTGGCATAACCTTAGTTTTAAGACAAAAAAGAAAAGGTATCTTAAAATGAGCGAAGCAGGATCGGGCGCAAAAATATCTATCAGATCTTCTGTCATATCCGGTTTGATTGGAAATGTTCATCTAGTCGGCCGTGGTGAAGTCTTCAATATAACACCGCAAACCCTTCACCCCAAGTGAGTAGACGTCCCAAAGAAAAACATGTAATACTATTGCCGATTACATTTCTCATATAATCTCCTCATGGCAAAGTAAAAAACTTACACAGACATGATATTTACATGTAGGTTTAACTAATTTTTTTTGAAACTCTAAAACGATCTTTAAATGCAACTACTATAGTTACTTTAGGGGACTTGTTAAAAGGTGGTCTAGAGCGCCTATCACCGTTTATATTCGAATTCTAGTAAGGACAGATCCTAGTATGAAAATTTTGTCAGTTTGTCATCGAGGCGGTCAGTACGGGGAAGGTGGAGGAAACAGGAGTGTCCGACGGTCTGTAATTTTCTTCGGATACTCCTGTTTCCTCCATCATTTCAGAACTGATCGCCTCGATGTCAGAGGAAAATCTCGACTGGGGCGTAAAACATTCAAAATCAACATTAATTAAAAACTATAGCTGCTGAGTCGCTGAAGCAAAACCGTGTCAAATGTCAAAGGAAAATATTTTATAATTTTAAGTAAATCAGAATGTTGTTTTGATGTCATATAAGAAAGGTTTTTACCTTTTAATGTTACTTTGTAAATAAAATAATTCGCTTTGAGCAATGCTAGATGAAAGTGATAACTTCTTTTTCTAAAGTAACAAAGTAACTGATAACTTTATTTTTTACAAAAATTCACATCATTTTAGAGATGATATCACACATACATGGTCGATTAAATTATGATTTATGTTAATATTTATTTCTACCTGAAGCATGTACTGAGAGAACAATAACAAGCAAAAGGGCCATAACTCCCAGGACTTAACATGCCGTGGGTGGCTATGTGTGCATCTCCTGTCAATGTTGATGCGTTGCACTAAGTTTGGTAAAATATTGCTTCATAGTTTTGGAGAAATACTTCGGACAAGAGTGTCTGGACAGACGGAAGGACGAATGGAATTTAGATTGAATATCCACATTTTTTTTCTCTATTCACTATAAGCTTCTGGACACTCAACCGTTATCGCACACGGTTCACACAAAGTTCCAATCTGCTAAGTAAAAATTGCAAATATAGAATATAGTTCAAATATTGCACAAGTAAAATGGCAATTTGAAAATGATATAATGACAAAAAAAGCCTTTACAACTACTATGAATAAAGTAGGCAGATTTCGAAAAATAAATCGGATAAGCAACATAACAAATAATTGTTTTAAAAAAATGCAAGCATCGTGCATCGGTGTGTGCATGAAATCGACTCTTTCTGAACTAATGATCCCAGACAAGGCTTGTCGAACCTGGAATTATTTTGTCGACACGAATGTACTCATACAAAGAGCCATGCAGATGAAGATTTTTGGTGGAGAAATGCCAGAGCATGATCATATGGTGTTTTGTTAGGACCAAATTGACATTATCGCTCCTTCGCCCCTTCGACCTGAACGCGAGGAAGCGAAGTTGCGAAGATAAGATGGCTAGGAGTGAAGATACTATCGCTCCTTCGCCTTAAAAACTACGCAACTACGCAACTTCGCTCCTTTGCCATCGTGTCTTCGCTCCTTCGCCATCGTATCTTCGCTCCTTTGCCATCGTATCTTCGCTACTTCGCGTTCAGGTCGAAGGAGCGATATTACAAATTTGGTCCTGACAAAACACAATTTTAACTATACTACGAAGGGAAGACTAGTTGTTCTTTTTCACCTCCGAGAATTGACTTCATGCAGCCACGCCCACGTAAGATAAATTTCACATAAATATTCTACTCTTCATGATGTAAAACAAAAAAAAAACGTCTAAGCTTATGCTGATTCTTTGGAAACGTTTTTGTTATTTGTGTTAAAAACTTCGTTTCTGTTGGATTAGATTTTGCCACTTCCGGTTGAGACAGCTTCCTATCGGGGTTGATACTACTTCCTGTAAGAAAATGGAAAGGGTCACTGCCCCACTTCCGGAACAGCATGGGAACAGGATGCGAGATTATATATTGTACAATCGTCAGAAAACGTGAAAATGGACGGATATTCTTGTTGAAATATTGTTCTTTTGCAGTCCGCTGATAGTTGTGGGGATATTTTTAATTTACACCAACAACTACAAGTAATAGATAATACTCATAGAATAGGTTCTCAGATGTTTAATTGACTTTCGCTTAATCACTTTATAAGTGTTACAAGTGAGTCGGCAGCAAAACAGCTTCAATAAGGCGTGGTCAAATTCTGGACCTAGAGCCACATCGGGGTTACTCAAAACTGAATACGGTACCAATTTTGTAGACTTGCAAGTTAGCCGCAAGCTCCAAACAGCGGTCAACATCATTCGTATATCTTTAATGACAAGCGGACCTAGAAGGTAGAAGCCGTTTCGGAGCTTGATTCGCCGTTGTATCACGTGATCAACACCCTCTAAACGTTTGTGATGGACATTTGTGGAAAACTTTTACGTCGTGATTTCCCGGAATTGCGTCGTTTTAACGGTATGATTCCATACCCAAATATTTGTTCCGCACAAATGTTAGGTCATCACGTGGTACAGCAGCGAATCCCACTACGATAGATAAAGACGCCAATAAAGGAATTGACATTAAAATTATGTTAATGTCACTGCATCTTAACCCATGCCTGTGGCTTGCTGTTATCTCGGTCAATGAATTTAAAATGTCAACATCCGCAAGGTGCTTGAATGAATGGAATTAAACTGATTATTAAAAAGGATATCCCATATACTATTAAAACACTAAAACACCTGTTACTTATCTGTTCATTACAAACTCTTCATTTTATGAATTGTAAGGAATACAATAAACAATTATTTTTATTATACTGTCGAAAATAAAATTTTAAAATGGATTATTTAAAAATCTTCATTAAGATACTAAGATTGTGCCAATCCAGCTGAAAATTTAAACTGCTTAATAACAAAAATATTTAACAAGTAAAATTTTGTGTTCTTTAGTAATACCAATAATTACCACTATAGACGAAGATAGACGGCAATACCTCATCAAAAACAAACAAAAATAATAATAATAATAATAATAACTTTATTTCTCATAAACCGTTTTTACAGTATAGAGAATATATACAACATTTACATATAAACATATACAGTGCATACGTGGAATACAAAGTAATGCTGAGCTAACCAGGAGGACTGACAATAAACTTATTAACAATACGAAGATAATTACATAATCTATTGAGTGTCAATATATCTCCACTAGAAAATAAACTCTTAAATTTCAATACATTTGTCCCATGTAAAAATAACTGTTAGTAGTCGTCACTACGTCATAAACACGTCATTTATGACGTATCAGTTCTCTTCTCGTTCACACAAGAGGGAGGATGTGCTTGTGTGCACTAACAAAATATTTACTAAATGGAGGATAAATTAGAAGATTTTAAAGACTCTGTAAACAACAGAATCAACGATCTTGAACGTAAGTTGGATTTGGCAATACAAAGACTCAGTTTGTCCTCCAATCCATTAATTGCACCACAATCTAGTGGGGGTTTCGTGTGGTCAGACAACCCACGTGATAGCCACGTGTTGGGCCCCGGTTCCGCAGCACCTATTGCCACCGGGTCTATTGTTGATATCCAAGGGGATTTTGCTGCGCTTAAGGACAGTTTGGCACGAATCAAGTTGCCATCGGATCTAAAGCTTAACGAATCCCGTCAAGGAATCAAGCGTTCAGATGTCCCAATATTGAACATTCTTACAAAGTGTAGTCGTTTTAGTGAAACTGCAGCAAAATTGCTTTCAACCATTGAACCAGGATCGACCGTTTCACAAGAGACATTAGATCAGTTGTTTCTGATTTGTCACGCTCAGTGTAAATATTTACAGGACGAATATGCTACCATTCTGGTAAATGGACAATTTGATACATCCACGTCGAGAATATTTCGAGCCCTACAGAAAAACACTTCTGGTCTAAATTCAGATTCACTTGAAACCTTAAGATCCGCGGCCACGTTATCAGCTGCCAGTCGCCCTTCGCAACCGTCACGCGGGGCATTTACGTCAGCATACCAGCACGGTCGTGGACGTCTACGTGGTGGATAGCGTGGGGACGTATTCAGTGGTTTTGCTTCTCGCCAATTCCCATCATCTAGGCGTGGTGGTAACCAAAGGGACGACGTCACGTCAAATACTCCGGACGATTAGTTATTATAATTATTATCTAGTTTTTGTACATTCCTTGTATATATTTTGTGAATTACTATGTGTCATTGATGTGCGTGTCTAATCTTACACGGAGTTTAAATGCATGAAAACGGATTGACGCCATCGTATCTTCGCTCCTTCGCCATCGTATCTTCGCTACTTCGCGTTCAGGTCGAAGGAGCGATATTACAAATTTGGCCCTGACAGAACACAATTTTAACTATACTACGAAGGGAAGACTAGTTGTTCTTTTTCACCTCCGAGAATTGACTTCATGCAGCCACGCCCACGTAAGATAAATTTCACGTAAATATTCTACTCTTCATGATGTAAAACAGTAAAACGTCTAAGCTTATGCTGATTCTTTGGAAACGTTTTTGTTATTTGTGTTAAAAACTTCGTTTCTGTTGGATTAGATTTTGCCACTTCCGGTTGAGACAGCTTCCTATCGGGGTTGATACTACTTCCTGTAAGAAAATGGAAAGGGTTTCCCCACTGCCCCACTTCCGGAAGAGCATGGAAACAGGATGCGAGATCATATATTGTACAATCGTCAGAAAACGTGAAAATGGACGGATATTCTTGTTGAAATATTGTTCTTTTGCAGTCCGCTGATAGTTGTGGGGATTTTTTAATTTACACCAACAACTACAAGTAATAGATAATACTCATAGAATAGGTTCTCAGATGTTTAATTGACTTTCGCTTAATCACTTTATAAGTGTTACAAGTGAGTCGGCAGCAAAACAGCTTCAATAAGGCGTGGTCAAATTCTGGACCTAGAGCCACATCGGGGTTACTCAAAACTGAATACGGTACCAATTTTGTAGACTTGCAAGTTAGCCGCAAGCTCCAAACAGCGGTCAACATCATTCGTATATCTTTAATGACAAGCGGACCTAGAAGGTAGAAGCCGTTTCGGAGCTTGATTCGCCGTTGTATCACGTGATCAACACCCTCTAAACGTTTGTGATGGACACTGTGGCTTGCTGTTATCTCGGTCAATGAATTTAAAATAAGCTGAAAGGAATGTCAACATCCGCAAGGTGCTTGAATGAATGGAATTAAACTTATTATTAAATACTTTTTAAAAAGGATATCCCATATTCTATTAAAACACTAAAACAGTCAGTTTCTTGTTTCTTATCTGTTCATTACAAACCCTTCATTTTATGTATTGTAAGGAATACAATAAACAATTATTTTTATTATACTGTCAAAAATAAAATTTCAAAATTAATTATTTAAAAATCTTCATTAAGATACTAAGATTGTGCCAATCCAGCTGAAAATTTAAACTAGAGAACCTGCTTAATAACAAAAATATTTAACAAGTAGAATTTTGTGTTCTTTAGTAATACCAATAATTACCACTATAGACGAAGATAGACGGCAATACCTCATCAAAAACAAACAAAATAATAATAATAATAACTTTATTTCTCATATACCGTTTTTACAGTATAGAGAATATATACAACATTTACATATAAACATATACAGTGCATACATGGAATACAAATTAATGAGCTAACCAGGAGGACTGACAATAAACTTATTAACAATACGAAGAATATTACATAATTTATTGAGTGTCAATATATCTCTACTAGAAAATAAACTATTAAATTTCAATACATTTGTCCCATGTAAAAATAACTGTCTATATATAAAGTTCTATAATAATTTAAAGTTTTACATACTAAAATATAATGAAATTCATCCCCAATATCTAATTTACAAAGCGAACATTTTCTATTATCTCTATTGATACAAGACCATCTACCTGTTTCTATGGGGAGTCTATGGTTCGAAGTTATAAACTTATATAATTTTATAACATTATTAAAAAGAATATTAACTAAAAAAAATAGTTTTGCAACATACTAATCCATGTCTGAATCAAAATCCAGGAGCAAAGAAAAACTTTCACCTGGGAAATTAGGCAGGCCGGAAGGGTAAACATCTCCTGTTTAAGTAGCTACAAAACATGAACATGGCCAGTATGAATAAAACATAAATATTCTTTTAACAAAAAGTGGTATTAAGTTTTTTTAGTTTGAGTTATGTCCCTTAGCACGCGACAAAAACAATTTTCCCCAAACGTCTGAGATGTTTTAAGGTCTGGAATGTATAATACTGTCATGTGCTACTTTTGAATTTTTTGTCATGTGCTACTTTTGAATGTATTATTTCATAAAAATTCAAAAGTAGCACATGACAATACTATAAATATATAGTTCAAGCATTACCAATCTCAGAACAGCAAAATCCCAGCAAATACTTTGGGCGAAACCTAAACTATTTGTGACAATTGCTCATACTTTATAATTATACCGGAGAACACATGCTATTGTTCATTTTGAAAACAGCAACTGAAGCAAAATCTAACCGTTCAATAAACTGAGTCTGGTTTTGAACACCACAAAAAATATGGAAAAATTTATTACCAAAGACAAACAACAAAACGCGGACTTGCCGCTCAATAAGGTCTTGCTTAGAACATCAGATACACAGAACAACTTTATGTTAATACCAGTCACCAAATTTGGTCGGACAACAAAACCGACTTAATTGTATTTTTAACGCATGTACATGTATATTACAGTACAGGCCTGTCAAAAGTGTAACATTTGGAAATTGTACCGTTTATCTCTGTCCCTCGTTAACTACGTTTCCACAGATTTTTGGCAGCTTGGCAGTTGTTATCTATCTATCGTCGGACTTACGTTTTGATAACATATATTACTCTAAAAGACAAAACAAATCAGAAGTAGCAATACACGTATTTCACGGGTTGCCGAGCTTTCACTACTTTTTCTTAGCTAATTTAAGTGTTAAACTTTCGACAGGTCTGTACTTTACATGCGGACGGGACATTTCGCGTACTTTTGAACACGCTAAAACAGACAATCTGCATCTTGTTTCACTGATGCCCGGAATACTTTTGCGATATTGATTGTGACGTCATAGAGAGGATGCTCTTCTCTATGACGCCACAAAAAGTTTTTTCTATGACGCCACAATCGATTCTTAGTAACGGGATCGAACCCGAGATTGTTACGTTTTTCTGCCTCTGTTCATGCATTCAGCCCAATCAGCAAAGTGTGAATAAAACAAAATGTAACTTAAAAATCGCTAAAAAAAACTTGAGTTAAGTAATGGTGTTCACGTCCCAGTCAAGAATATTTTACTTATATCGAGACGTCGCCAGCTATAGGCGAAGGTGTAGAAAATGTGTCTGTGCGTTGCGCTGATGGCATTATACAGCAGGGTTCTTTAGGGTGCAAATGGGTAAAAACTTGGAAATTGAAGAAAAAAAGAACAAAATGTTGTTAAAAATAAAAGATGTACATTTTCGGTAAAGTTGTAGACAATCGGAAAAATTGTATTTATATGAAAATGCATGATGTTGAAGTTGGTATGTGCAGTGAGTTTTCTTTTCAAATAAGTGAGGGGGGCGTGCACACAAAAGCACGCTGGGCTACGCAGATAGCAGCCAACTGTGTATTGGGCTGATAGCTCTTTGCAAACAATCTTAACTTTACTGCAACTGTTAAGCCTATACTCCCACTTGTGATCGAGTGCTCATCACCGTAATCCACTAACGGGAAAAACGGCTCGCTTTTTTCTCATCTCATGTTTGACTTATGTTTTCTCAAATAAACAATAAAACCGTATGTCGTGTGAAACGGCACTATTTTTATTAAATTCTAAGAGATAAAACAAATCAGAAGTTTCAATTATTCTTGTGATTTTGGTAATTTCGGAAAACTACTTTGTTACAGTTTTGTTGCCAGAATTCTTAAAATTACACTCAAAAATTCCTTAAATCGCTTTTACACGCCACGTCGGACTTGCGTTTTGTTAACATACATGTACATGCCAAATAACATGCCCCAATAACATTTTGGTCATACTTTAATCAACGATAAACCAAATATTAAGTCGAAATAATGGTAACACCAAAGATAAAAACTCAAAGTGCCACGCAATTAAAAAAAAACAAATCTTTATTGAAGCGACATAATGTAAAACCAATCTTTGCCAAATCACTGAACAATATTGATACATTTTGGTACATTAATAGTACCTAATAAAATAATTGGCATTTGACATTAAAATAAGCAAAATGATTGAATAATTCTGATCCCCAAAGCGATGTCCAATCTTTGTTTTGCGTATTGGTTGGGTTGTGGGTTCAAACCTTATTAGGGCCATACATAAAATCAAAATTTGAGATACTATGTAGCTACTCCCTCGCCGCCTGTTGCTCGAAATTAGATAGGCAAAGTATCAGTGTCATAATAACGTAGCTGTGGGAGTGGTATGCTTGTCTGTGGTGTACTGACTATGGGCTAGCATAATAAAATCGCCTAATCTTTAAAACAGTTTAAAACTTTATTAACCTATCTAAACGATTCTCAAACTAGAACAATATATTGTCAACTTACTGTTTATTTGTACACTACTACCAGTGTGTTTATCTTACATGTAATTTTCTTAATTAAGTAATCATATATATGTTATATATTGAATTATATGTTGTATATATTGTTTTTGGAGAATAAAATTTGTTTGACTAAAATTGCCTAGTGCAAGACAGGCCACAAAACATATTCGCGCATCTCGCTCGAACACGAACTCATTCTTAGATTAATCCTTGGAGATTAATACACTTCATGGTTATTAAAGATGTGAATACTAGTAATATTGTCTTAACGGCCACCTGTATATAACGGTCATCAGGTCCCGGTTTCACAATCATTCTTTAGCTAAGATTTTCCTTAACTTAAATTTAGTAAATTTTGGTAATCTCTTTTTGGAACCGCTGATGAATATTTTTGTCAAAACTAAATGCAAATGTTTAATTCTAGCAATTATCTTAAAATTGACACCTTACGTTTCTGAATATCTTCATAATTAACAAAATTATAAAGATTTAAAATTTTGTAAGATTTAAGTTAAGGAAAATCTTAGTTAAGGAATGATTGTGAAACTGGGACCTGTCTATAAAGGCCACTTTTAATTCCTCCCAAGCGATTTTATTCTATAATTGACCTTTATATAACGGCCACTATTTTTTGAATGTATTTTATGATTAAATTCAAAAAATGGAATATGACATTAGGATTCTAAAAACAAAAAAATGTCTCAGTGGAAAAGCTGGTCGCTACAAAGTGTTTTATTAATTTCGAGTTTTTTATTGAGTTTCTAGATGCCTAACAGCAAACCAATGGTAGCTCGGTTGATAGAGTGCGAGGTCGTGAATTCGAACCCCGACCGGGTCTCACCCAAGACTTGAAAGTGGGTAGTGAATGTTCTTTCGCCAAGCACTCGGCATTACGAAATGAAAGTAACGGTTCTTTCGGATGGGAACTTAAAATAAACGAGGTCCCGTGTCACGGTAGACGTGGCACGATAAAGAATCCTGCTGCCATCAGCGCAACGCACAGACAGACTTTCTGCTCCTTCGGATATGGCTCGCGACGTCTCGATATAAGTCAAATATTCTTGACTTGGCCATTTAACACCATTACTCGATTCAACCCACTCCTACAAGCTTTCTGTATTATATTCGCTGAAGCCTACGGTTTGGGCACCATTAATGGCAATGTGCAATTCGAATACTCCTCACAGTTCAGCTTGAAGGTCATGTCATCATATAGATTTTTGGTAGTAAAATCCTATTTCAACAAACATTGATTTGTTTTTTGTCCCGAAATATGCTGAAAAAATTTCGGCAACCCCGACGACGTCTATAGCAAGAAGTCAAAATGCTGGTAATCAGATTCCTTGCTTAAGATTTCCTTTTTTAATCCCCCGCCTTTCAAAGAAAGAGCGATCTTCGTCTTCTTGATATTAAATTCGAACGTCCATCCAGACACTTGTTTCCAGAGTAATTTTCCAAAACTATGACACACTATTTTGAGAAACCATTTGCAAAGCATCAACATTCATACCATTAAAACGAGTTGGTTTGCTCATTTTCCTGGGAGTTATGACCCTTTAAACATAAGTGCAAATCACAAAAAGTACCTACTGGTGGAGATCCTTATTCAATAAATTTGATCATTTAGTTATTGTTTAATTGAATGTACCTTTGAATATAATCAAAAACAAACATACAAATCCATGTCAAAACCACTATTCCATATCAATGTAAAAAACTTTAAAATTGACGGATTAGGTTAAACACGTGAACATCCACAAGGGAAGTGAGGCAATGTGCTCCGGAAGACCAAGCACCTCCTATTTATCTAGTTTCATCCATCACCTGTGCTTGAAAGGAACATGGAACTATGGGACGCCAAATATATCCAGGATAATTTTGGAGTACAGAAACATAATAGTTATCAACAATATTATGATGAAAAACGTTTATAGAATGCCTTTAGTTTCAGAGTCTGTACAAAATTCTATTCAATCATAATTGAATGCAAGATACCTTTTTAATATAACAAATGAATTTATTTTACTTTCAGAATCTGTACAAAACATTGTCCAATAAATGCGGAATAATGGATTTTCGTGATGATTCAATTTAAGGTGTTTTCGTGGACCATTACCAACGAATTTATTTGTCAATGAAATGCTGAACATTATAAACCTACTTTATACAGTAATCACATACCACGAATTTACCGCTGCGCGAAATGGTATTTTTATAACAATCACGAAAATTGAACACCGCGAAAACAACTGCTCAGAAAGACGAATTTTGGTTCATGTACCTTACCGCAATTTTTATAAACCCGGCTCTGAACAATCACCGCGATCCTGCATGAATAGACATGTTAATGTTTAATTGGGTCAATACAATCAATTCCCAATTGTCATTTAAAATTTATATGTAATCGGTGTTCCA
>CM037860.1:55274673-55404640 GCA_021292105.1 Anadara kagoshimensis | reverse complement strand
GGAAATGATAGAAACAACCCAATGTATCCAAGAACACGGCACAATACAAGGAAATGATAGAAACACCCAATGTATTCAAGAACACGGCACAATACAAGGAAATGATAGAAACAGCTAACACAACTAAGAACGCAACACAATACAAGTCAACGATAAAACAACCAACGCAAAGTAAACGAGTATTAATGTAATGATGGATGCATCATTACAAATAAGGCGCCCAAACAAATAAAAGTCAAACCCTGTATTCAGAACTCATATTATTAGAAATTAACAGTTTTTTTACTTCAAGGTTTAAATGAAATAAAGATTCAAGAGATGTAACCTTTATGGTCATTTAGAATATATACTTGGAGCAAGCGTGTCTACGTATGGTCTCTCTCTCTTTCTCTCTCTCTCTCTCTCTCTCTCTCTGAACTTTTATTCTAAAAAATTATTGTCTTGGTGTCAAATAAAAGTAGAAGTAGTACATGAATCCAATTGGTTGAAATTCAAACAATAGACAAAGTTGACTGACATCACCTATACCCAATATCACAGCTGTTGTTTTGATGAGCTAATGATGTGTTGATTTTAAATTAATCCAAGCATTTACCCATGTAATGTCATATTGATAACTACATACAGCTACTCTATTGAATTGAATAATGAATCATGCCCCAGGGATAAATGACCATTAGTATTGCTTATATTGAGAGCTTTTGGACATGGATCAGTGATTAATTAAGTATCCTTTACAATGAAAATTCAAGCTTATGGTTTTAATTCTTAAACAAAATGATAGCAGCCATCCCATGAAGAAAACTATAGTTTGAGGGTGGGGATCTCAAAGTTAGTACCTAGACCTACCTGTCCCCACCCTCCTATTGAATGACCATATGGGTTTACTTTAGTATCAATCTATTCAACTTTTCATAAAGAATAAGAAAATATATGTTAGGGGTGGGGATTTCAACTGATCAAAAGTTAGTACCCAGCCCCGCCTGTCCCCACCCTCCTCTGGAATAACATCATTTGTATTTCTGCAGTATCATTCTATTCAACTTTAAAAGGCGAACCGGAAAATATATAGTTTCAGGATGGGGATATCAACCATTTAAAAGTTAGTACCAAGCCCCGCCATCCCCACCCTCCATCAGGAATGACCCCATGGGACTTTCTTTAGTATCACTCTATTCAACTTTTCATGTAGAACCAGAAAATATATAGTTTATGGGTGGGGATCTTAACCGTTTAAAAGTTAGCACACTGCCCCGCCCATTTCCACCCTCCATGATACCCCCGGATAATCTTTTGATACAGACTTGTACATCTCGAGACTCTGATCATGAATATATATGGTTTTATAGTACAAAATATAGTATAAATAGCAAATTGAGCATTATTGTTTTAAGACCCCGCCCTCCTGCCCTCCCCTAATGACCCCATGGGCATTTTACCTCGGCCTCCGGGGAAGGAGATGGGGATCAACCTTTATGTAAAGTTTGGTTAAGATTAGACCAATGGTCTTCGAGAAATTGGTTGGACAAGTTCATGGCCGGAAGAAGAAGAAGAAGAGGAAGAATAATAAAAATAATAATAATAATATAATAATAAGAAACGGTGCAAAAACAATAAGTCGCCAAACTTTGTTTGGGCTTCTTAATAACAGAAACAGCCAACGCAACAAAGAACGCGAGACAGAAATTCAAGTTAATGACACAAACTGTCAATGCAACAAAGAACGCGACACAGAAATACCAGTTAATGACAGAAACTGCCAACGCAACAAAGAACGCGACAAAGAGATACAAGTTAATGACAGAAACTGTCAACGCAACAAAGAACGCGACACAGAAATACAAGTTAATGACAGAAACTGCCAACGCAACAAAGAACGCGACACAGAAATACAAGTTAATGATAGAAACAGCCAACGCAACAAAGAACGCGACACAGAAATACAAGTTAATGACAGAAACTGCCAACGCAACAAAGAACGCGACACAGAAATACAAGTTAATGACAGAAACTGCCAACGCAACAAAGAACGCGACACAGAAATACAAGTTAATGATAGAAACAGCCAACGCAACAAAGAATGCGAAAAAAATACAAGTTAATGATAGAAACAGCCAACGCAACAAAGAACGCGACAAAGAAATACAAGTTAATGATAGAAACAGCCAACGCAACAAAGAACGCGACAAAGAAATACAAGTTAATGATAGAACAGCCAACGCAACAAAGAACGCGACAAAGAAATACAAGTTAATGATAGAAACAGCCAACGCAACAAAGAATGCGAAAAGAAATACAAGTTAATGATAGAAACAGCCAACGCAACAAAGAATGCGAAAAAGAAATACAAGTTAATGATAGAAACAGCCAACGCAACAAAGAACGCGACAAAGAAATACAAGTTAATGATAGAAACAGCCAACGCAACAAAGAACGCGACAAAGAAATACAGTTAATGATAGAAACAGCCACGCAACAAAGAATGCGAAAAAGAAATACAAGTTAATGATAGAAACAGCCAACGCAACAAAGAACGCGACAAAGAAATACAAGTTAATGATAGAAACAGCCAACGCAACAAAGAACGCGACAAAGAAATACAAGTTAATGACAGCAACTGCCAACGCAACAAAGAACGCGAAAAAGAAATACAAGTTAATGACAGAAACTGCCAACGCAACAAAGAACGCGACAAAGAGATACAAGTTAATGACAGCAACTGTCAATGCAACAAGAACGCGACACAGAAATACAAGTTAATGACAGCAACTGCCAACGCAACAAAGAATGCGAAAAAGAAATACAAGTAAATGACAGCAACTGCCAACGCAACAAAGAATGCGAAAAGAAATACAAGTAAATGACAGAAACTGCCAACGCAACAAAGAACGCGAAAAAGAAATACAAGTAAATGATAGAAACAGCCAACGCAACAAAGAACGCGACAAAGAAATACAAGTTAATGATAGAAACAGCCAACGCAACAAAGAACGCGACAAAGAAATACAAGTTAATGATAGAAACAGCCAACGCAACAAAGAATGCGAAAAAGAAATACAAGTTAATGATAGAAACAGCCAACGCAACAAAGAATGCGAAAAAGAATACAAGTTAATGATAGAAACAGCCAACGCAACAAAGAACGCGACAAAGAAATACAAGTTAATGATAGAAACAGCCAACGCAACAAAGAACGCGACAAAGAAATACAAGTTAATGATAGAAACAGCCAACGCAACAAAGAATGCGAAAAAGAAATACAAGTTAATGATAGAAACAGCCAACGCAACAAAGAACGCGACAAAGAAATACAAGTTAATGATAGAAACAGCCAACGCAACAAAGAACGCGACAAAGAAATACAAGTTAATGACAGCAACTGCCAACGCAACAAAGAACGCGAAAAAGAAATACAAGTTAATGACAGAAACTGCCAACGCAACAAAGAACGCGACAAAGAGATACAAGTTAATGACAGCAACTGTCAATGCAACAAAGAACGCGACACAGAAATACAAGTTAATGACAGCAACTGCCAACGCAACAAAGAATGCGAAAAAGAAATACAAGTAAATGACAGCAACTGCCAACGCAACAAAGAATGCGAAAAAGAAATACAAGTAAATGACAGAAACTGCCAACGCAACAAAGAACGCGAAAAAGAAATACAAGTAAATGACAGAAACTGCCAACGCAACAAAGAACGCGACAAAGAAATACAAGTTAATGACAGAAACTGCCAACGCAACAAAGAACGCGAAAAAGAAATACAAGTAAATGACAGAAACTGCCAACGCAACAAAGAATGCGAAAAAGAAATACAAGTTAATGATAGAAACAGCCAACGCAACAAAGAACGCGACAAAGAAATACAAGTTAATGACAGAAACTGCCAACGCAACAAAGAACGCGACACAGAAATACAAGTTACACAATACAAGTGATAGAAACAGCCAACGCAACCAAAAACAAGTCAGTGATACAACAGCAAACGCAACCAAGAAGTATACACAATACAAGTGATAGAAACAGCCAACGCTACCAAAACAGGTCAGTGATACAACAGCCAACGCAACCAAGAAGTATACACAATACAAGTGATAGAAACAGCCAACGCTACCAAAACAGGTCAGTGATACAACAGCCAACGCAACCAAGAAGTATACACAATACAAGTGATAGAAACAGCCAACGCAACCAAAAACAAGTCAGTGATACAACAGCCAACGCAACCAAGAAGTATACACAATACAAGTGATAGAAACAGCCAACGCTACCAAAACAGGTCAGATACAACAGCAAACGCAACCAAGAAGTATACACAATACAAGTGATAGAAACAGCCAACGCAACCAAAAACAAGTCAGTGATACAACAGCCAACGCAATCAAGAAAGCGACACAATACAAGTCAGTGATAGAAACAGCCAACGCCACCAAAAACAGGTCAGTGATACAACAGCCAACGCAACCAAGAAGGATACACAATACAAGTAATAGAAACAGCCAACGCTACCAAAACAGGTCAGATACAACAGCAAACGCAACCAAGAAGTATACACAATACATGTGATAGAAACAGCCAACGCCACCAAAAACAAGTCAGTGATACAACAGCCAATGCAACCAAAAATGCAACACAGCGACACAATACCAGTTTTGACATGCTAAAAACATATCCTTGATATATTTGGTGTCCATGTTTCTTTCACTCTGAATTTTGATTTCACAAGTGGCGGGTGTCAGCTAGCTAAATAGGAGGTGCTTCATTACCCTTCCGGAACACCGGTCTCACTTCCTGGTGGAAGTTCACGTAAATAACCTTTTTACCAGTTTCCAAAGTTTTTACCGTTTTGCTTCTAGATTGTGATTCGGACATGGATTAGTATGTTTGTTTTTGGTCCCCTACAGGATATGTTTCCTGTTCCAAAAGCCGCTTGAACTCACTGGCAGGTCGAGTCACAAGCCGAGTCATTATCCGATAATTTTTATCTAGTATCATTCATGAATTGCATTTTTTAAATGTCATTTTAAATTTAACAGTTCAACAAGCTTTAATAGTGTTATAAATTACTTGATAAATTCACTTTTTACATCACTAAATAGAATTAGTGATGTCATTAATTCAATTTGATTTACAAAACTGATTTAGTGTTATCAAAAATAAATCCATAATGAAAATTATAAAGCTGCACTATCTGCACTATTCCATTTTTTCATTTAAAACATTCAGTTTGATTTAGTGAACACTGATATCACTAAAAAGGAACTAGTGACAAAACAAATCAAAATGATTTGATGAATGATGTCAAACTTGAAATCGATCTATGACATCTTAACTGATATGCACAATTAATGCCCCATGTAGAGGTCCTATGTACTGAAACAGGTGCTTGTGTCGCTGTGTGAAGCCTGCATTATCTCCCTTGGCGTGTTGCTGTAACCTTACTGACTGTAGTGGGCTATGGGCTGGTTTTTTTTTCAGGTACAGGGTATGCAATGCTGTTTAATTATTCTAAAGATATAAACTAGTTAAAATCCGCTTGTGAAATAAATTAGTCATTTCACACGGCTACTGTAACCGAATGAATATTACGAACATGCGCACTTGTTAAGGAAGTGATACATTTCGACACCAGATGGCGTTTCGCGCCTGAATAAATGAAAAGCAGCAACAGCAACAGTCGAAATTATTATGTGTAAAAGATAATTGAAGACGTAGATTTGGCTATTTATTTATTGAGTATCAACATGAAGATGTAATCTACTGATCTACCATGGTGTTATGGTAAGATAAACCTTATTTCTCTGCTAAAAAGTACTACAAATTTGACAGTTGGCATGTTTACATCAGCGGCCATGATGTTTTCGTTTTCAGTCGTTTTAAGATTTCATTGAGTTTTGTATTGACAACCGTTTACAGAGCTGTTGTCATCACGAAAACGCGTGGAAATTTTTATTTGTCGTGTTAGTTGTATGTAAAGAAACGTAAATTATTGACATGCACTGCGTTTTTAATTGATAATTTTGAATTGGCATTTCTCTTTGGAAAATTGGAATTTTGAAATTATGTTCTGTCAATTTATTTTATTGCTTAATGCATTAGCTAAGATTTTGACATCATAAGCACTTTTCCATCGATATCAGTGAAATGATTATGGTTAACATGTTAAGAGTTTGAACTGTGAGACCGTTCAAGAACATGGTTGTTGCATCAGAAATTTGCATTGTCAGCATCTGGTTCTCTCTGCCTTAAATACCATTTTTCAGTAAGTCATATGCCCAGGTTTTGAACTGGTTCTCATGTACTTGCTTTTGTCTTGTAAGTTATATTTATTTTTTTGAGAGAATGGTGCACATAACACTTAAAATGAGTCAAGTGAGTGTGATGTAGTATCAAAAGATAAATAGAACTTCCTTGCAATATTGAGGCTCAACACAATGTTTTTAAAGACTAGTTTTGAAAATTTTTATTTGCCTTAAACTTAATGCTACTAGCCCTAAAAAGTCATGATAAATGTGTTTTATCTCATCATTTTTCATACTTCACTGATTTAATTGTTGGCAGTGAA
This sequence comes from Anadara kagoshimensis, assembly GCA_021292105.1. Classification (NCBI taxonomy): domain Eukaryota; kingdom Metazoa; phylum Mollusca; class Bivalvia; order Arcoida; family Arcidae; genus Anadara; species Anadara kagoshimensis. Next base: position 55,398,069 of record CM037860.1, on the reverse strand, counting down.
GCTAGCTAAACAGGGTGAACTTACCTTTCAGAAGCAACCGGCCTCACTTCTCTTGTGTAAGTTGAACTGCAGATTACATAAAACATGCTGCTAATGTATGTAGAAAGCATGTCTTTGCATCTTAATCATATTGGCGCCTATTCATAGATTATGAATTTGAGTAAATCGCCAAAATGACTCGATCTGATTGCCAGTAGTTTTTATGTTCAACTTCCTGTTTTACAGCTGTTTTTATTGGGGTAAAGACAACACAATTTTTGTTGGGAAATAAAAAATTGATGTGAAATTAATTAATCCCAGACTAACACAAGACCTGTTAGGCTAGTCAGCAAAATTTCTACATGCTTGGACCAAGATTTTACTAGACATTGTCTGTTGGACATTGGTTAATGTCAAACCCTGAATATTAATTAACATAACTTTCACCATTCATCACAAGTGTATACTGCATACTGCATTGTTACCAGTCAACTGTTACTGTTTCTTGTATTGACCACTAAAAAAGTCAGTATTTTAAAGATTTTCAACTTTCAACTGTAGCACTTGACAATAGTGTTCAAAATAAGTCATAGTTTTTCAACAGTCCTCATCTTGAAAATTTCAAGTGTTTCACGATTTTCTATTAATGTATAAAGAAGACTATTTAAAAAGTAACCAGTCCTTCCCAAAAGTAACCAGTCTTGGACTATGGGACTGGCTGTTATTTTGAATACTGCAGAGGAATAGGAACAGATTAAGCATCAATTTTGTCTTGTAAACCAATTACCATATCACAGTTTTGGTATTTTAAAACTAGGGATGGGTATTATCAAAATTTTTGTATCACGATAAATTATGATACGCAGATGCTGTATCGTGATACGTATCATAATATATTATTTTAAAACTGAGGAAGGTAAAGAGCCTTTTACAATGTTGAATTCGTCGCTGTCGGCCATGTTGTTAATAACACGTTGTTATGGAACAAGTTTTGTTTTGGCTGTTTCGTATCTGGTTGATAGCTTTACCTATAGTATGACGTAATATTTATATAAATTCCAGTCAGTTGAGTTATAAACAAATTGGACGGCTCTACGGCAGTTTGTGCGTTCATTTAAGCTATAAAAAGATAGGTTACTTGACTTTTCAAAAATACCGGTATTACCGGATCGGATCTGTCATATGGCGATATGTATGTATTATGAGACTGTATTGTGATATACCGGTATACCGATAAAACCGCACACCACTATTTAAAACTGGATATGTTTTGTTTTCTTATAACATATTATGAAAGGAATTCATTTTGGAATTCAAGTCTTCATGAATTAAACATGTATTATTTTCTTTTTCAGATGAAACATCATCATGGTGCTTTCCAAATCTGGTTCATTATTATATACTGCTTCAAAGAGAAGGAAAAATCAGCTAACTAAATAGCAGTGAGACAAAAGTGTTGTATACAGCACAATATTCAACAATGGATTCAGAATCAGCTGGCAGAGACGAGGATGTCAAAGTGGATGACAAAGAGGATAGTATCTTTATTCCTGTTCATCAACCACCATCTGTGATGAGAAACGGGCATGGAATTCCCAAAAACAAGATTTCCCAGAATGGATATTCAGATTTTGAGAGAGAATTTTTACAGTTCAGCAAATACAATAGTGAAAACACCAGTATGACATCTTGTCAAATTGGCAATAGTAGCAATTTGAAATCGGAAACAAAACAGAAACCATTTTCAGGGAAAGTAAAGTCTAGGTATACTACATGGTCTGGTATGGTTTTGAAAAAGTATAGAAAGCAGAGGAAAGCGCTGGCAGGATTAAGGAAAAATGTTCGTTTTTTGGATACCGGTGGTGAATCAGTTTACTCTGAAAAGTGTGGTGTGAGCAACATCAGATATCGATCAAGACACACTAATGCAATGAAAAACTTGTCATCAAACAGCTGTGTGTTAGACTCATCTGATCACATATGTTCCGATTTGTCCATGTCGGAAATGGGATCAGAATTATCTGGTAACCGTGGAAATGGCTATTCTCCATTTAACAGCAGTAATAGTTGTGGATCACCGGAGTGTAATGTTGCATCCACCTCTGATTCACGACATTTAACACATCACATGGACATCAGCAGTGTGGATTCTCAGGAAGATTCCCAAGACGAGGATATCCCTAAATATTCCTGCTTACCAGAGCAGAATAACAATACTGGTTCTGAACATGATTGTAGTTGTACTAAACCCCCATCAAGTCCTAAAAGTCAGAACTCTAGTGATACTGAGGATTATATTGATGTAGTATCATTGGAAGGGGACAATAATATCGTAGATATTGAAATGGTCCTAGATCAACAAGCCAAATCTCAGCCTCCAAACAGGTCACATGATGTAAAAAACCAATTAAACATAGATATTAATCTAGCCAATGCTTTTACTGCAGCAAATTTATCATCAGATGAATGTTCTCATAGTTCTAGTCATCTTCAGACTTCCACCGTGAAAGGTAAAACACCAGTCTCACCCGTTAAATGGCAGCAACAATTCATGTCTTTTCTGTCCACCTCAAATTTGAACTCTGATTATCATCATCACCATCATCAAAATGACATTTGTAGTAAAAGTCCATCACATTCAAGTAGGAAAAAGCGGTCTAGGAGAGTTCGACATAGTGTGTGCGCGTGTTGTCTAGGAGGATCTCCCGGTCATGGTAAACGCAAAAGACATCATTCTGAAGGTGATGTCAGTTATTCACGTAGAAGACACTCTGTGTCAGGAAATCACAAACGATTCATTAGGGATATGGTGCAACTTGTCTCATTGAGAAACAAAATTATGAAACTTTTACGCATATTGTTTCCCAACAACTTAGAAATGGAATGTCTAATGAATTGTGATACTGAAAGAGTGGACGAGTTGGTCGATGATATTATTGATATTTTGAGAAGTCCTGACTACGATGCTAAAAAACTAACAAAGGGAGAGGGTGATACTAGAATTTCAGAAAACTGTGATACTAGAGATAGGTTGTCCTGTGATTCTCCGGTTTGTCCTCAGCTTGATAGTTTAGTTGATAACTCAATTATGTGTGATCAAAATGTCGACCGTGATGATGATGAAATGAACCGGTGTTAAGCATGATTGATTGTAAATCTGACATCAGCTGTCGCTCTGAAGAAAAACGACCACCTGACAAGGGAAATTATGATTCACCTTGCACTGAGACTGATCTCAAATTGTCTGAATCGTCACTACAGAATGGTGGCACACCTGATGGTGACCTTACAGAGTTAGATAATGTACTGCATCGGTTTTTGTCGCATGTGGAAGAAACAGAAAGTTGTAACAAAGATAACGTTGAAATCAAAGACAAAGTGATGTCGACTTTACAAGTGTGCAATGACAATGATCAAACTCGCAAAATATCAGAGGCAGATTCAGTTCTTGAGTGTATATCGGAAATGGACAACTCTGTATGTGAAACTGAGGAAAACCATAAAAAATCTACTTCAGAAACAGACTTGTTGATTCAAAATGACCAAGGGTTAAATGAAGACGGGATGATGTTGGATCATACACGGACAGTCTCTGAAGCCGATTCAGGGATTGGATGTGACCCAGATATTCCTTGCCAAGACAATGACGGCTTTGCTAAATCAGAAAATCCTTCAGTAAAATCGGAACATTTAGAAATTTGTGATGAACAAAGTTTACATAATCATGGTATTGATTCAGAATCAAGCATTGAGGCTGAGGATAGTGGTGTGAAGAACAAGAATAGATTGTTAAGTGTATCACCAAGTGAAAATATTCTCTCCCCTGTAAAAGAAGAGAAGGAATATTCTGATGATGAGAAGCCTTTATTGTTCGAGTCTGTCTCAGTCAATCACATGGTGACAATGGAGGATCCATTCTTAAATAATGGCAAGGTGTGTCCAGATACCCCATTAAGTAAAAGTGCAATATCATCATTACCAGGTTCACTGTCTGGAACACCTCTAGATAAACTGAAGGTCAAATCTGAAAGTGAAATGAACCAATCAAACAGTGGCTTTGAACTTGGAATTCAAGATGTTGACCAATCAGGTGAATCGTATTATCCCACTCTTTGTCATGAAATGGCTCAGACATTATCCGGTGTAAACAGTAACATTGCTGCCTCAAGAACTATCGAGGTTTTCGATGTTAGTGTTAGACTATGTAAGAAACCAAAGGTATGCCTAAAAGCATTTAAAAAGCAACTGTATGTGCTTTTACGATGGTTATTACCACATTTACAGTTTAGAAATTATTTTTTCAAGAATATTGACAATTTAGAGTACCTATTGGACACACTCATCAGTTGTAATGAGCCTAACAAACTAGTCACAGATTTCAAACAGACACCGACACATGTTGTACAGTAATGTTATAGTTACATCTTTACCTCTCATCAACATCATTATATATTTATTGTGTGTCCATTTTTATAAATGTATAGATTTGGCTCAGGAATCGCATTTCTGTATTTTCAGACCATACAACATAAGATATGACAGTTTAGCAGGTTTATTAGTTAAACAGAACAGATTTATATACATCTGGCTTAATTTTCATGCCCGTCATAATTGTTTAGGTCAGAATCACATCTTGCTTGTTAGATAGCAAATTTACATTTGACGGTCCATCCTGTTTAGGACATATTTATTAATACTAATGATTTTGACCCAGAAATTTACATTTTTAAGGTCACATTGATTGGACGATTCTCTGTAAATTTTTAAATGAGTTTTGATTCCCACCCAAAAATGTATGCAATGTCTTCTTTCTGTTTTTTGGTAATCAAAATTGCCATTGGCTACTAATTTCTGAGAAATTCTGTCAGAAACTTATAAAAAGTAACTTATTTAGCAAATTATTTGTGAAATTGTTAAAAAAACATTTCCACAAATTTTGAAATTTGGCTTCTAAATATTTTAAATTTGTGAAAACCTAGTTTATATAAGATGGATCAACTTTTGTTTGCTTGAAGAGTTAGAGATGTAACACATTATTGTACAGTGTAGTTTAATGTTATACATTATTATTGTGTAAGCCAGAACTTGCTTCTATATTCAGAAGTTGTCAAAATAATGTGTCATTAGTCATATGTTAATTCAAATTGCATGAATAAGCAGAGTGTTGGTTATTTTCAATAGAAAATCAGAGTATTGGTTATTTTCAATAGAAAATTAATCTTCTGTGCAATACTACAAAAGAATAGTTGTACCCAAAACTATTGGAAAGGGAACCTATAAATTCTCAAAACACCCAGTGTTTTACTGGTTTGGCATTTTTTGTTTTAAAATTCTAAAGATTCTTCGAACAACCATTTTGATTTCCCTGTTTAGTATTTTTCTTTTTATGATTGATTTGCATTTAAAGTTTCGGAGATATATCTAAAGCTTAGCTCATGGCAAATTTTATCTCAAAATTTTATCGCATTTTAGACGTGTTTTCGTACATATGAAATGTAGGTAACTAAAAATTATTTATTTTGTTTGAATTTTCATGTACCGTAAATAGTGTAAAGCTGTTTACGGACACATAATATTTGGATTTTAGGGAGATGAGTTTAAGTTATTTTGATGAAATTTTTATATTTGACTTGAAAGGAACATTACCTTTTCAACAACACATGTGTAGTTGCATTACAAGATTGTACATGCAATTGAAGTATTTATTTGTTGCTTTTGAAATATGTATGATACAGACGACCCCAGTTAAGCCAGTTTCACAATCATTCCTTAACTAAGATTCTCCTTACTTTAAATTTAGCTTATTTTGGCAATTTTTTTTTGGGGGGGGGAACTCAAAATACAAATTTTTAACAAAATCAGAATACATATTTTATAATGTTGACGTGATTTTTAAAATGACCCCTTAAATAAATCCCTGAATACATGTATCTTGAAAAATAACAAATTTATTAAAATTTCAGTTTTGCTACATTTAAATTTAAGGAAAATCTTATTTATGAAATTAATGTGAAACTGAGGCCAGTAAGCTGTGATTTAAAATTCATATTAGCCGTACTTTTGTTAAGATGTATTTTGTCTTTATTGCATGCATGTGCTTTGAATTTCTTTTTGTGAGCTTGGCGATTTTAGAACTGTCCCTGATAGAAATTTAGGTATCAGTTATTAAAGATATATAAAAATATGGATATTATATCACAGTACAAACTGATTGATGTTGATATTCATATGACATCACCGTTTGTGTCCAGTTTTAACAAATATATCTTGAGAAATTTTTGAAATATTCTGATTTTTGAAAAGTTAAAAAAAATTAAAATGAAATATTCAGCTAGAATTTTACCCCCCAAGATGTCAACTGTCTCAGGTAAATTATGCATGCTAGCAGTATATTTGAGCTTACTCTGCTTCATATTGTCCACTCATATCAGTTTTACACTTTTTATCAATTATTTCATACCAAATGTATCATATTAACGGTTGATATATTTTCCTTTAAATTATCCACCTTTCGTCTAAATTTTAATGAAAATTTTTATTTTTAAAATCATTGACATGTAGATCACATTGATTAAATACAATTAATTAGCCATTGTTATCTTTGCTAAATTATAAACATGTTATAATATTTGCCAGTAAATGTTGTCCGTCTTCTTGCAGTATAATGAGATACATATGGCGGGAAACAGTATCAGGACCGCTTCGTGTCTGCGGGGCAGTGAATTGCCACAGACTTCACATTTCATTGTTGATTACGTCACTGTAACACCAATCGAAAGATGTATCTAGATCTTATAATTTTAATCTTAAATTATAAGATCTAAATACATTTTTACTGTTTACGCATGAATTTTTAAGAAATATGCTTCCCGGAAAACCGAAGACATTGTGACGTAAATTGTGTTATCAGTGACGTAATCAACATAGAAATGTGAACAGTGTGTGGTAATTCACTGTCCTGCACACAAGATGCAGTTCTGATACTGTTTCCCGCCAAATGTATCTCATTGAATATGTTCTTACACATTATAGAAAATATTGTTTTTTTAGAGGCCTACCAATACATGTTAACTTGCCTCTTGTTTATTGTTGTACCTTTAGTCCGCTGGTCAGACGAACATATAAAACATGTGAAAATTGTAATCCATACACTTCAACATTTTTCATTTTTTGTCCTTTGTAGTTTTTTATTAAGTGTTAATTAAATTTCATTATGAGAACAAAAAAGTTTTTCAATAGCTTTATGTGTTAATACGGTGTTAAGAGACCAGATTTAGTTATACACATTTTTATCATCGCCTATAGTGATAAGCGTTTTAGAAGGAAGTCTGAAAAACAGATTACTGGTAGTTTAAAATACATATACTTACATCATTTTTGCTATGCTTTAAAGGAAAATATTAGCTTTTGTTCATTTTTCATGGTCCATTCGAATATGGGTCAGTTGAAATGTATTGTGATAGTGCCATGAGTTTATGTAATGTGTACAGATGGGAGTAAATTAGCAACTGTTAAAGTTTGTTACTAGTTTGTAGATACATCATAGTTAGTAGTATTTGATTGGCGTGAGAATGAGATGAAATATTTTATATCAGTATTATAATCAAAGTCAATTTTGTTAAAACTATTAGTATTGAAAAAAGACCTGTACATGTATCTTCAAAACAATCAGTAACCTGTGTAGACTTTTCACTCTTTTAAGTGATATACCCTTCCAAATTTAGAATTTATCTTTTTAACAGTCAATTTCAATTTTGCAGAATCTGTTCATAAAACACAAATATGTTTCAAATAAATATTTAATCTGGATATCAAGAGTGATTATTGTAAACACAAATTAATACCTAAAGTCTTGAACAGATGCTGTTGTGGAAAAAGGATAAAGTTTCAAGGGCAGGGATGAAGATAAGCAGGGGCCCAGTAGCCCATGGCTACTAAAAATCAGTCTGGGCCCTTTAATGTTTACACAGTTTAGCTATTTATTACTATTACAACTTCTTTTCTGAAGTGAACTGGGCCCTTAACTGAAAATAGTTAAGCTTCATCCCTGAAGGATCTCACTGAAGCAAATTTGGGGCGGAGATTGGGCCAAATTTCCAATGCAATAAAGCATGTTTTTTTCCCCAGTGGATAATGAAAATTTTCCTAATTTATTTGTATGTTGTGTTGACATCAAATTGTATGTTTTGCAAATCAATTTCTAAAATAAGTCAAAGCGTCGCATATTTTCCAAATTCCAAGGGCCCTGGCCCCATTCTGAAAATGGGGTTAGAGACCTCTGACTTTTTGTAAAGGGGAGAAGGTGTAACAAATTTTGATGTTGGGTACATTCTAGAGTTTGATTTATCAGTAGACTATTTCAGTCGAATTCTGATTGGATTTTATAGTTTATGATTCGCAATTATGTTTTGAATACTAACTAGTCTTCATTATCCATTATGTATTGTGTTACTGTAATTGGTGCCAATTTTGATATCTCAACTTGTTTATACCTTCATATATGATTAAAATATACCAGTGGAGTTGATCTCCTTATTGAGTCCATCTTGCCCGTTATTTACATAATGGCAACAAATCTGTCCTGTTTATGTAAATACTCAGGGAAAACATCACAATCAAACATCAGGTAGTATGGTATCGTCCACAAAATGGGATCAGGCCTATCTCTACTCTCATCAGATATGTAATATTTTAAGGTACTTGTTTTGTCTAATGCGAAATGTTTTATCATATTACGATCTTTGCTATATGTTTCCATTCCTGGTAGCCAAATACTAATTTCAGAGAAATTCTTTCAAAAATTAATGTACCAGCATTTAAATTTGTGGGAAAATGCTTTAAAAAGGACTTTTTTCACAAATTCTGAAAATGTTTGCTTCTACCGTAATAATTTTATCATTGTGGAAACCTAGGCTTCTGAAGTTTATCATCATTAATCCAGTCCACCTGTAAACTTAAAACCCTTATTCTAATTACTGGTCAAAATGTGTATTTGAACAATGGATGTGTTTTTATGTTCCTTAAACACATTTCAGTACGATATTATAGACATAAAAAACTACTTAACCAATGGGATTCATCAGTGTGTCACATAATATACCGCTTACCACTGTCTGTGCAGGACATGGTAGAAACCATTTGTGTAGTGAATTCCATGAATAATGTCCCTGTTATAGGAAAACCTTGACTGATGTGATTCTATATCCAATGGAAAAATATTTTGCACAATTGTTGTAGGGTATCATGTGATATACTGCCGATCCCAATTATGATGAATTATTACAATTGTAAATTAAAAGATGACCTCTGTGTTACTTACTGTAAAGTTTTTAATTTATTTAATGAATTGTAAGCATGGGAGTATTTTTTAAGTTTTTGTATGTGTGGATGTTGATTATAGAATACAAAGGGTTGCCGCCTGTACATTTGTGGGAGTTTTGATTGTATATAATACGTTGTTAAAACTTGTAGATACTGTTTAGAGAAATACATCTGACATTTACTGTAAACTGTTATCAGTTTTCTTCATGTGGGATTTTTTTCTTCTCTATTTCTCTGTATTTTTATATCACATTTAAGAAACAAGACTTTTCTGTCATTTATAAACAATTTTAATTGAAATTCAAAATTCTATGATAAAAACAAAATACAGGGTATTAAAAAAAACTTCCTTTCTTTTGCATATGGGTATATGGGTACACCTGTATTTATCAAAATAAACACCTGAGAGTGACTGAGCACCTGTTTAAAGTTATTTATGGATGTTTGGTTATTATATCATTTGGTGTTGCTTAATTCCTTTATTAAAACAAACTTAAAATGTGCAAATTGTGCTGCATCAAAATATCGAAAAAATTGTTTTGTTTATTTTTGACAAGAAAACATTATTTTCTGCCAACTTCAGGTGAAACAATAATATCAGAAACCCTACCCTTTATCATTTTGCCAAATTTTCTAGTTGTAGCCAATGGAAGGCACATAAAAAAGTGAAAGTGGCAAAAAGTATTGTTTTAGACAACAAGTCACATTTGTTTAGTATTGCCTTCCATTGTGTTGGTTTGTGATTTTTGTTGAGACTTAACTGTCAGATCATGCAACTTGTTATACTTGTATGTATATATTGTTACATTACCGTACTTCCATGTTATATAGATTAATAAGCAAGTAAGTCGTTATATGTTATTTGTTACGATGTTGTGATCATCCATCATCTGCCTTCATCAAATTAAATCATGTTGTTTCTCTTCCCTAGATTTGTAAATAATTTATCTATAACATTATATATATATATATTATATATTTATAAAAGAACGGTGCATCTTACGAAGATTAGAATGAAATGTTTATTGATGCATTATTATTTTTTTTGCTACTTTTATTGTAGTATCAAATTTTTGTTTTCTTCGTTGAAACAATGTATTATTATAAGCTTGTCTGAACATACATCTCTTCGGCTTTTGTGATCATGCATTTGTCTGTCGCCTCACAATGATATTACAAAATTAATTTCAGGGGTGTCAGTCTCCCTATTCTGGGACAGAATGGTCCTTACCCCAATGTTGTGTCCAAAACACATCCCCCCTCCTCCATTTTCCTAGGGATTCATTTTGATAACTGAAAACACTGACCTAAATAGTACTGCTTTAGTGTTTTTCTTCTTTTTCTCCAAACTGTATCAAAGACTGCTATTTTTCCAAATTTCATAAAGCCTGGATCAAGTACCAAAAAGACCGATTGACTATCAAACTTTGACCTTGAAACGGGTTTAGGTTATTTGGTATTAATAACTCATTAGGCTATATTTGTGCATTGGATTAAAAGCATTACTAGCTTTTAGAAAGCAGCAAAATCTTAACTGCATAGAATACACATTGACATTAAGAAACAAAAAAATTTGTGTCAACTGTATTTTCAAGTCGTTGTCCAGTATCAAAAAAGATAGAGAAGTTAAAGTCCATGGTTTAGGATTCAATGACCCACCATCCCCTTGTTAGAATGTCTTCTGGTGGTGATTTTTCAGTCAAAATGAAATATTCTTTATTTGGATGTTGAACTCAATGAAGCCTATCGATACAAAAATGTAGCAAAATATTTTAAAGATTCATCATGCAATCCATCATTGATCAGTCAAAATACACATCAGCAATTAGCAAGCTACATTCAATATTTTCAGGTGAACACTAAGCCCATTGTTTTAATCACTTATTACAGTAGTATTGCTAGAGGCGTTACCATGACATACATGCATCTAGAGGCTGGCTCTTGTTATCACTGTACTGTTTATTGGTGTAATATTTGATTTATTAGTAGTACAAGACCAAGTTTACATTATGTATATATGTTTATATTCTGCTGTACACATTTCTCTACTCTCTGTATTGTCATTTATTTGAATATTTTTTGATCATCATAGAAGAAAAAAAAGAAATTAAAATTTTTGTTTAGAACTTATTTTGTGTTGGTGTTAATGTATTCTATTTATGATTTCTGTATATCCAAACATGAGTATAAAGGTGGGTGACTTTTCCAGCCATTAACAATTGTCAAAAAGTAATCAACAGCAGAAGAATTTAAAAAAATGTAAAACTGCAACACATTTCTCGAATATTGCTATGTTAGCATTCCTACAGCAGTTATCCTGGATACATTTGAAGTCCCATGGTTCCATTCATTGTCAAATTTAATTTCACATGTGACTGGTGTAGCTAGCTAAACAGGAGCTGCTCACTCTTCGAGAACACAGTCTCATCTCCCTGGTGGAAGCTCACATTAAAATTGGGATGCCAGTTTTCAAAGTGTTTACTTAGCTTTTGGGATGTGATTTGAACGTGGACTGGTATGTCTGTCTTTAATACAAGTCATACTAGTGGTTGTGTTATCTAGAAGTGGTTTTCTTGTTGGCATATGTGTAAACAATTTTGTTCCGATGTGGAAAAGTTCAAGATAACATGAAATTCATAGAAATTTTGAACAAGTATGTAAAACAGAAGAGATAAGATATCACTAGTAGGTTCATATCCTCCTTTTCCAAGAAAGTGGTAAGTTAAATGAAGTTCAGTCCATCCAGCCACATTTTGTTCCATTTTAAATCACTTGTGAAAACCATATTTTGGAACAATTCCACTAACAGAACAAATGCTGTTACACTGTATTAGCTGGCATATGTAAGATCATACCCTGGCATTGGCATCTACATTTCATGGAAGGACTACAAATTGATGTTAAGCTATGTTGCTCTGTTGACGGGCCTTATTTCAGTAAATGGAATTATCCATTTCTGAGGTGAATGCTTTGACACATCTGTAGGCTGCAATTTTCCAGTAAATATATTAAGAATTTACAACCCAACCAAGATTACTTCACTTGCTGGTATATGAAGGCAGCTGTTCTAGGATAGTGGAGAAAATTAGAAAACCAGTGACTTTTAGCAAGTGAACTGAGAAACTTTATTAAGATAAAGACCATGGGTTCAAAGGTTAAGGTCCCAAAGAAATGATTATTTATCTGAAAAAGGGTTTGAATGAAAGATAATATGGTAACCATGGGAAAGAGATGACACATGCTGGGATGAATATGACATACTGGGAACTGGGACATCGTGATTACAGTAAGGAGATGTTGTATGTGTACTTAAAAGATGACAGGCACTTGCATCGAGATGACAGATACTTTAATGGAGATGACAGATACTTAAATGGAGAGGACAGACACTTGGATGGAGACGACAGAACCTGGGAAGGAGATGACAGACACTTGGATGGAGATGACAGATACTTAAATGGAGAGGACAGACACTTGGATGGAGACGACAGAACCTGGGAAGGAGATGACAGACACTTGGATAGAGATGACAGTAACTTAAATGGAGAGGATAGACACTTGGATGGAGACGACAGAACCTGGGAAGGAGATGGCAGATACTGGGAAGGAGATGACAGACACTTGGATGGAGATGACACATAATGGGAAGGAGATGACACACTTGAATGGAGACGACAGACACTTGGATGGAGATGACATATAATGGGAAGGAGATGACACACTTGGATGGAGACGACAGAACCTGGGAAGGAGATGGCAGATACTGGGAAGGAGATGACAGACACTTGGATAGAGATGACAGATACTTGGAAGGAGATGACACACTTGAATGGAGACGACAGATACTTAAATGGAGATGACATACTTAAATGGAGAGGACAGACACTTGGATGGAGACGACAGACACTTGGATGGAGATGACATATAATGGGAAGGAGATGACACACTTGATTGGAGATGACAGATACTTAAATGGAGATGACAGACACTTGGATGGAGACGACAGAACCTGGGAAGGAGATGGCAGATACTGGGAAGGAGATGACAGACACTTGGATGGAGATGACATATAATGGGAAGGAGATGACAGACACTTGGATGGAGATGACAGATACTTAAATGGAGATGACAGACACTTGGATGGAGACAACAGAACCTGGGAAGGAGATGGCAGATACTGGGAAGGAGATGACAGACACTTGAATGAAGTTGATAGATACTGGGAAGGAGACGGCATACTGGGAAGGAGATGATAGACACTTGGATGAAGATGATAGACACCTGAATGGAGATGACAGATACTGGGAAGGAGATGTCGGACACTTAGGTAGGAGATATCATACTAGAAAGATGGCAATGACTGCCATGGAGAAGTCCAAGGAAAGAGATGACATATACAACAAAATTTTATTTCCATTTAATATACATGTACCAATCAACAACAATGTTAAGCTGATGCAACAATTTTATTTCTTATTACAAGTACTATATGAAACAAATATTCATAGGAAAAACCCCACAGTTTTTTATCTGAAAATGCTTTTTCAGATTCAAAGTTTACAACCAGAAATTAATGTTCCTGGTTGATTATTTATACATGTACTAAAACTCATAAATTTAATAATTGTGTATGATATTTCTAGTCATAGAGTGTTTACCAATAGCATCAAAATGACCTTAGCCAAGTTGTTCAAAACGTCGTTAGCCTAACCACTTGGTTAGCAAATTTGATTTCCAGGCAATATTTCTAAAATTTCTATTCAAAAGTTAATGCAACTGTTATATTGAAATAGAAGCAGTTATAGTCAAAACTGTTTTTATATAAAATATTTTTAATTTTTATAACATTTAGAATCTTCACAAACCAGCTTTGAACAACCTGGCCCTGAATGTATAAAATCATACAGGTACATGTATCAACATTCATTACATATCATTTGATATCAGAGTTGAAATTCCAAGTATTTCACTGTCTAATTTGTATAGTTGCCTATAGCAATGCCTTTTAATTTAATATTGCCTGGTAATTTAAAGCTCAGATATTCATGAAGTAATACTGTAAAGGGGGAAATTTTCGCGTGGGTAAAATTTTCGCTTATTTCGCGCTAAAGAGATTACCACAAATTTTTTACCCACTCAAAAATGACAACTATACAGGTTTATATATCATAATATACAGAATATACACCCATTTATATCATTAACGCAGAAATTACACCCACACGAACTGTCAGATTTCAGAAATCGCGAAATTTTCAGCCCATGAAAAATAATCCCTTTATGGTTTCACCTCCAAACATTAGAAATCAAAGAAAATATTCAATGTCCAATTGTATTCACATTGGTCTAATAACAGGACTTGCCAGCTCAGTCACCAAATGTGAAACAGAATAATAGCACTGTTGACAACAACTTTATATAGCACTTCATGTGTTATGTGGTATATAAAATATAAACAATAGATCACAGATATTTATTTTGGTAGATGAACTTGATTAAATAGTCTGTCTTTTATAACTTGTGACATCAATCCATGTATAGCTTCCATTGTTGTTTTACATCTGAAAAATAGAAGAAATTCATAAATAATTTACTTAAAATCTTACCGCCAAATTTCAGTTAAATTATAGGTTAACACAATGTGATTATAGAACAATAACAACTCAACTCAAAAACAATGATGTAGTTCCTTATTTCCTAGCAGCAAATCATCAACCATTACATTTCTGTCTTTGGCATTGGAAAGCTAATATTGAAATCACTGCCTCTTTGATAGAGTGTCTGCTTCAAGAGTGGGAGGTTATGGGTTTAAACCTCGGCTAGGATTTTGAAATTTTGAGACAGTACTTCATAGCCCAATGCTCTTGATTAAGAGGACAAAATTTTGACTGGTTCATTCACCAGTTGTCAGTATAATGTGACTGGGGGAGTGGTATGCTTGTTCTTACATTTATTCTTCGAGATAAATAAATTTGCTCTTGTTGCAAATAGATGAAAATTGTTGATGTGATGTTATACATGTACAACATTACAACATCAGTAATAATACTGAAATGATAAAAAGTACAAGGTTCAAGATACAAGTGATCTTAAGACCGTTGCACTTTGACCACTCGGCAAATTGACAAGACAACATACCATTAACTTTAGTGGTTTAAAGAAACAACCAGTAACTTTAGAGGTTAAGCTAACAATTAAAGGAAAATAAAGATGAACTTACCCATCTTTTGTAGCTTTCAGTAATTTGTCCTCTGATCTTTTTTCGTGTGAGTCCATACCCAATATAAATCCTCCCCGACCTAACTGTACTTCTGATTGTTCTAATTTGTCTGCTAAATCAAATACTTGACCTGTTGTATAATCTGCATTCTGAAATGAATAACAAGACAATATTTATTTCTGTTATAACAACAGTTTTTTTCCTGTGGTATCCACGATTTGTCAATTATTGAAAGGCCTAGATCATTCTCATTTAATATAAATTTAATCTACATGTATATAGATCAATCTTTTGTTCTAAATAGTACATACTGCAGGAATCAACATGCTTAGAGAAAAATATTGCAAAAGAAAATGGAAAGCAAATATGACCAAAATAAAAACATACTATATACATGTATATGTATGTAATAATAACAAAAGGTGTTTACTGGTCGTGAAATAACGAAACTGAGAAAATTATCATTTTTATATAACTTTTGAATTTGTAATTTGAAACAGATATTCTTCATTAATTATGACTGAATATATGAACATCTCAAATCAATCAACAGATGATAAGATATTATACTGACTGAACAGATGAACATCTCCAATCAAACCAGAGAAGATAAAGGTTTTGATCATTATTTTTATAGCAATTTTGGCTGAGCTTATTTTTCAGAAACTTCACTTTTTCTTTATTCTCATATCTGATGGGAGTATTACGGTACTTACAGTTAGAAGACTAGATGAACTAAGTGTGTTAACCCAGTATTTGTTCCACAGAGATTCTAGTAGTTTTCTGTCTAATGACGACTTGAAGTAGGATACATCAAGTGAGTAGTAACTGAAAAACAAACATAAACAGCTCTTACATTAAACAATTCAAAAATACTTTGGTAATTATCTCCCTTTGTCAGAATTCTTTTGTTTGGAGACCTAATGGTGATGGTGGGTATACTGATAACATTGACAGGAAGAAATGTCCTTCAGTTGACACCATTTACATTAAATCCTAGAAATACAAGTTCTTACATTTCAGTTTGCAATTCCAAAGTCCATTGTTGATTATCTCCTACCTGTAAGAATTATTTTGTTTGGGAGATACAAACAGTTAATGGTGGTTGGTACATTAGTCAGATTACAGGGAAGGAATGACTCTTAAATCTGTACTGAATAAAACATGAATTAAACTAGCTTTATACAATTTCACTAAAGTCTATTATTTATATTTTATCAACATGGATCAGTTGGGATCAAGGACCTGACACTGGGTACTAAATCCATCTTACAACTAAATCACAGGTAACTCTAATTAAAACATATCAGTATTTCACATTTTTAGGCAAGAAACTTCTGGCAGAAAGATTGAGGTCCCTATTACTGTATATTTACAATATGACTGTATCTCTCTTCGATGAAACATACAGAAGCAATTGTATTTCAATTCCCGTTAAAAGACAATAGGGGTCATGACCCTTGATGTGTATTTATTTTCACGTGATCATATGAGATATGCCGATCTCACATGGCTAAAACCCTATATCGCACGAGCAGATATGGAAAAAATAGCGCCAAGGTACAAAATTTTTATAAAAAGAAAATATAAGAAATGACATTTCTGCTTTGCCCTTCATCGAATTTGGCACGCGCCACACTATCTTTCAATTACCCCTTAAATACCATGATAAGAATGTCATATTTTAAATGAAGGAGAATGGTTCTGTTGGTCATAGTTTATAATTATGTTTATGCTGCATTCCATTTGAAATGTAAACCTTAGATAATTGGGAAACAATATATACTTACTGTTTGCAATGTACACCAAAATCTTCTATTTTGTTTAGTGGAATGGACTGATACTCTGAGGGACCTTCATCTGGTGGTATATAACCCTGTCAAAATATAACAATATTACATTTACAAGTATACACTGTGATAGGTTTTGTAAGCCTTATTATGTGACTAATGTGACTATGTAATTCCATGATAAATGAACTATTGATTATTCTGAAAGGAAGAAAATGTTTTTGTTAAAAGCATACTAGGAAAGATCAAAAGGTCCTTATAATAAATAATTCATATCCTGTTGCTTCACATATTTATGGGGGTAATAAATTCAGTGAGGAAAAAAGAAATCTTTTATTTTTCCTTACAGAATTGAAATAAAATAAATGATATTGGATTCTCATGACAATACACAATTCATATAATAAGATTACTAGTAATAATACAAACATAACACACTGGTACCTTTGGATAAGTATTCAAAATTATATTCCTTGGATGAACTAAAGTGAATGATACGTGATGTGATGTGTATGCACTGTAAAAAATAACTTGAAAAACTTTTAATGCACTAGTGTTTAAATATGTG
This sequence comes from Anadara kagoshimensis, assembly GCA_021292105.1. Taxonomy (NCBI): domain Eukaryota; kingdom Metazoa; phylum Mollusca; class Bivalvia; order Arcoida; family Arcidae; genus Anadara; species Anadara kagoshimensis. The sequence goes on along the minus strand of CM037860.1, from coordinate 55,380,191 downwards.
ATTATCAAGTGTAAAAAATAAGATTATAAATTACCAGCAACAATACAACCAGCATGATCTACAAAGCTTACCTTTGGATATGTTCTAAAAGCACCAATATTGACTTTACCAGCTGATATAGTTCTAACTGGATCAACCTAAACAATAAAATTTAAATTTCAAAATAATGTTCTTTTGATTAAGTAAATATGATATGTAGATTCTAGACACCCTTTATAATGACTTGAGAAACGTTTAGTTCACTTGTGTAAAAATAGCATTTTGTATCTTCATGACTATAATGAGAGGAATGCAACATTTCATAGGGATGCTCATCTACTACAAAGTCCAAGGGACCTGAAATCAGTTTTGCAGATTCATGACTATAAAACTTTTGCTTTGGTGGAAACCAATTTTTGGTTTCCATAAGACTTGTCTTCTAGAAGCAGAGTTCCATATGCCTTAAACCAATCAAAAGAGAAAATCTACAAGGTAACACTTTAGACCACTCAAGTCACAAAAACTTAAGATTACTGAAAACATGTTAAACATTGGATGAACTACCAAAGAAATGGGCTTTATGGTAATTCGATTTGTGTATATGTGCAGTTTTCACTCTTGATAGCAAGGGAGATAACTCTTGAAAGGATCTGAACTGGTATCTCTAAAGTTTATACCACAATGGCTACAAATGGTTCCTGATTTTGCTACCACTGAGTCCCAATGCTTTAGACCACTCAAGTCACCAAGGTCCTTACACAACAAAAGAGTAGGATTACTGACAACATTCTAAAAATGGTGTGTGAAGTTCATACCACAATGGCAACAAATGGTTCCTGATATTGCTGATTTAACATCTGTGTGTTGACATCTATACCAGACAACCAACATCCATATCCAGGGTGACTGTGATACCAACCAATAGCATTCTCTAGTCTCCCAACCTAAAAACAAAGATTTAAAGGCAGCAATGAATGCAATTTTTAAACCAAATTGTATTCATTACATAATCTGTGAACAAATACAAATTTTGTCAAACACAATGACCGTAAATGTCGAAAAAATAAACAAAGTTGGTGAACAGGAAAGAGATGTCTGGCAGACTTGAAATCGGTATTGCAGCATGGGACCTCATACTGAATTTGCATACAAAATTTCAAGTGTTGAAAACTGTTACAAAAATGTTTGCTTGGGATGTACAGAAGGACAGAGGTAAATCAGTCTTCTTTGAAGCTAGGGTATAATAACAATATAGGTTTATCTTTGTCTTTATAAGATGATTAAATTTTATAAATTATAAACAATCCACTAAAACAATCTAAGAGGAAGTACTGAGTTAAATACCAGGAAATTAAGTTAGGTTTTAAGTTATAGAAAATATCCTTCATGAATAAATGGGAATGTATTGGAGTGGAGCAATAGAGTTTTATGCCCCAGTCAAGATTCTTTTACTTATATCAAGGTCAGTTCTTGGAAAGGTTGGAGAAATCAGAATATCCAGAGAAAACAACACACCATCAGGAAGTGAATGACAAACTTTCTAACACACTAGGATATGTAGGACCAGAGCAGGATTTGAGACTAGGCAGTAAGAGATACTGTGATCCATGAACCACCAAGCCCCTGTGAATAAATTGATAAGTTATCTGAATAAAATGGAAATTAGTTAATACAATGTTTACATGTAAGGTAAATAAATTACCTGTTTTGCAGATTCTGTGTATGCTGCCATGTATTCATAAGCCTGAGCTTGAGCATTTACTCGTGTTTCTGTTCCTTCAACAGGTAGAGCAAAACTATCCATAACTATCATTGTGTTACCATCAACTTTTCCTAGCAGCAATCCCATGACTTCTAGATTTCCTCCTGAACGAGCATGCATCACCATCTTTAGTAGGGCAAGTGCTGATATCTTAATGTGTTTGAAATAATGAGGGCTGAAAAATTAATTATACCAATTTCAATATTTTGTTATTGAGGGCAATTAAGTACAAATTTACAAATATTTAAATCAATAACTACTTTTTGTTCAAATAAATCAAAAAGTAGAAAATGTCATTTGCTAGATTTTGTGAAATAACAGTCTCTACCTTAACTGCTTCTTAAATTTTACTTTATCAGGCCCCGCCTATCTACCGGTAATCATTTATAGATGTAAGCATCCTACAGCAGCCACAGATGGCCAACTTTTTCATACTCAAGTCTTTCCCACTTTCTTCACTGGTTAAGTGGAAGTCTCACTTTTGAATACCACAATGTTGCACTGAGTCCATGAATCTTGTACTAGGTTGCTGTGATAGGAGCATGTGTCTTGCTTTTTACTAGTACACATTAAAGTTGACTTTCTATATCTAAAAATATATCAAAGCTCATAACACCCAATTTCTTGGTGGCGTTCAAGCTAGTGTTACTAGTAGTGGGGGCAGATCTAAATCCCTCAGTAGTTTTTGTGCAAAAGACAATGTCTGGCAGTGCTAGCTCAGAGACACAGAGCTTGCTGTCCCAGTGGTCTATTATATAAGATATTCATATATAAGGTACGTCAGAAGCAATATGAAATAAAGCGCTTTGCCTAAGGTGAAAACATGCTCTCATTGTGATTTGAACCATGAACTGTCAAACACAGTAAAAAAAGATAGCAAGCTAAGTCAGCCAAGTTGTGCCAGTGGGCTAGCAATATATTAAATGCAAGAATCTATTTGCAAGTGTATATCAGTACATATCTGTTTTATCAGGATAATATGATGATGCCAGTTTTTCTTACTGTTGGTAGAGTACTCACTCTGCATGTGGGGAGCCTGGTTTCAAGCCCTGATCAGGTGTTATAAAGACTTGAAAATAGGTAATGACCTTCTTTTTGGCAAGCACTCTGCATTTAGAAACAGAAGTCACACGGTTCTTCATGAGACACCTTAAGAACTAATGTCAACAATGCCAAGGTCAGTGCGGCACACTAAAGAAACCTACCCTGCACATTGCCCTCAGCACACTGCAATGATCAAAATGTCTGCTACTTCACCTACTGTAGGAACCACTGTGACTGGTGACAGTGAAATTCTCTTTATGTCCATAGAAAATCAAATAAATTTGAATAAAGTTGGATATTTTTCACTTACTTGTATCTAGTCGTAATAGGAAATCTGTATGCGCATCCGCGATTGTCATAAAGTATGTCTGTAGAAAGGAAAATGTTGGCGGTATGGGGGTTTTACATATGCGAAAATGACGAATGTTTACACCGGAAGTGATGTCCTTGGTGACGTTTTACGTCATATGCGCAACAGAATCCGCCATTTGCATGGTTTTTCAACATGTTAAATCCCCATAGCACCAACGTTTTACCCTATGCAGATATATTGTGGGCTAATCGTGGATGCGCATACAGATTTCCTGTTACGACTAGGTACAAGTAAGTGAAAAATATCAAACTTTATTCAAATTTATTTGATTTTCTATGGATATGAAAAGAATTTCACTGTCACAGTCACAGTGGTTCCTACAATAAAGCTGGTGACGTCTCGATATGTGAAATATATTCTTAACTGGTAATTAAACTCCATTCAATCAATATACGCTATTATTCAGTCCAGAATCACCTCAAGAAGAATGAAAACATGCTATGGATCACATTTCAAAGGATGACAAGATAACCGCCCCTACTCAGAGGAGGCATGACAAGTCAGACTTGCACTTGCACCCCTGAGCCACTTACTCTTTGTCCCATGGTTTAGCTGTAAGAATGTCTTGATGCTGTTGTCTGTCGTATCTATAGATTTCGTCAACACTGCTGACGTTTTCCACCTGATTGCTCATCTCCCATGTCTTGAGTGCATTTTTCGCATCCATTTCTGCAAAAAATGTCAAAATCAACCATGAACAAGAAACCGGAAGTTTTCAATTCTTCGTCGCGGACAAAATGTAGACGCGCACTGAAGATTATTTACAAATTAAAGATAAACAAGAACAAATCGTTTCCCAAAGCATTTCTTTTACATATTGAATTTAAATGATTATTGATGAAATATGTACTTTTAGATAAAAATCCGTACTTTACAATTTACATACCGATGACATTGCAAATCACGTGATCAAACTCGCATGGCGTACAACCGGAGGTGGAACCAAAATTTGACAGCAAAACATTGACAGATATTTTCTTTTGACTTTTGTTTAGTGATGTTTAATTACATGGATGATGCTTAAAGGCATTGAGCCATCCAAGATGTTTCTAACAAGGGCATTGGAGAAAATATTGAGTGATAAAGAAATTAAAAAGGCCCATCATTCTCAACTGAAAAGAGCTTGTGAGGTGGCACTTGGTAAGGGAAAAATTAGAATGCATGTTAAAAATAGAAATGATTTACTTTATCTGCAACCATGTGTTATTTAGATAGTTAGTTTTACAATGAATAAATGCCTTTTGATCACCTTGTCTACAAGCAGTTTAGGTTTCAGGTAATTACAGGAATTGAGGAAAAGATGCTGGAGGGAAAATTCAGCTACCAAACATTAAAGTCATTAACCTGTGAAGAGCAGCAGTGTCTTTTATCTGTGTTGGACATTGTAATGGTATCTGCAAAATGTTTTACCTGTACAGTAATGGTATCTCGAAAGAATTTGTTCTTACTGCAAAGGTTAAGGTCTGATTAGTTTTGGGTATACAAGTTATATATTATCAGGGTCCTCCGTCCAAGTGCTGACTATGTTTGACATTGGTTATAACTTGTGGGTTGACCCATAGACTCAGTCAGCAGAAGAAGCCTATATCCTTCCAACTTCTAATTTCTTAGGCGGTAGTTGCACACTTTTTTATTTGATCCTTCCCTGACGGCCTGAGGAACCCATCTCTTCCGTTACTAGTTCTACCATATGTCGATCAATAACACATAGCTTTCACTGTGACACATGGCTTATCATCCATGCACACAGGACACTATGTCAGTTTCTTTGATGTCATTGAAGATAATCATTGTCACCCATCAAAATGCTGACCATGCTTGATTTTGCTTAACTTCAGACCCAATCAGTAGAAACGATCCATATCTTCCCTATAACATACTGGGTTATTTTGTAACAGTATCAGATTCCCTTTAATGTCTAACTGTGTACTACTACTAGTATATGTTGGATTATCCATATGAAGATTTTTGGGAAATTAAAGAAATCCATGATGGATTATGGGTGTAGCAGTAAGGTTATCTTAAGTTGTACAGATCCCATTGCTTGTCACTGCATTAATGTGACACCACTTTGGACATTGTGAGAAAATTTGTTACAAGTAGTTTGTTTGTTGAAGTTCATTGGATTCCTTTTTGTATTCTGGTTTCCTCCACCATTCTGGAACTGTGATCTAACCCCAGATAGTGTGAGTCTCTTGCCGAAGGTCAGGTTTTCTCCAGACACTCCAGTGTTCTCCACCATCCCTGAACTGACCAACTCCATATACATGAAAGGATATTGACTAGAGCGTAAAACACCATTACTCCACTCCACAGATAGTGAGAAATTTCTTTGCTTGCTTAAGGTCACTGGCTTTCTCTGTGTACTCTGGTTTCCTTCACCATTCTAGAACTGAGCAGTTAAATATTATTGAAATATAAGCTCTATAAAATAATTTTATGGCTGGAGATTTCTTAAGAACTTTGTACAGACATATGTACTACATCCACTGGTTACAAAACTCTTGTCTTCACTATAATTATTAATATGTTGCAGAAATTGACAGTTTAAAGCAGAGTTAGATTAAAAGTAGAATATGTGTTAGCAATCCACAAAGACTGAACATCAAAATTGAATTTTGATTCTTGAGAATCCCTACCCATAATGGAAGGTTTCCTAATGTTTGCTAATAAACTCATTGCAATACATGAGAGGTCAAGGGTTAACTACTTCATCATTTGTTTTTCATTTATGTACCCAAAGTTCCAAACATCATGAAATTGTGCCACATGACTCTCTTACTTTTATACTTACATTATAAAAGTATAAAGTCAATCTGTCTCAAAGGCTTCATGGGAAAAAACATTTAGATAAATATATGTTTATGATGATGCAATAAATTTGTTTTCCAATAAAGATTGTTATAAATATTCTGTAGATAAAATCCAGTGTTCATTCTAGAATTTTTCAGAAGGGACCATTTTCAAAAACTTTCTTCAAAAACACCATAACACCAATATTTGTGCATTCATGTAATGTTAAATATAGCCTTCTAAGACCTTAACAATGGAGTCATTTGGCAAAATGAAGGATGGCCCCTTCTAGAATGAACACTAAAGATAAAATTGTTTACATAATTTCTATGGTAATGTAAATATAAATTATTAAAATAGAATATTTTTTTCTTTTTTCAGAGGAATTAAAAAATGATGGCGGGCAGCAAAAGTGAGTTATATCTATAGAGAATTCTTATTACTGTTTCACTTTGTGTACTTTGCATATTAAAAATTATTCAGGGGTTGAAAATTCTTTTAGCCCGATGCCTGGGACTAGAAAATTGGCAAGCAGGACCTGGCAAAAATTTCACTGAAAAGCCCATTGGGCTTTAGTATGCGAAAAACCAATAAATTTGATTTCCAACTGTTGCCTGGTGTCTTGAAAAAATCTTGAAAAACACATCAAACAAGCAGGTAGCATTGGGCTCCAGTGGTGAGAAAAGAAAGTCACAAGACATAACAGATGCCAAATATGATAAGGAGAAACATGTTTGATTGTTTTTACAGTGGTGGAATGACAAATTTTCATGTGTCGTCTATGATGAGTATATTATGGCAGTGTATTACTGTATTGTAAATACTGTCAAAAATACCCGCTAACTACCATTGGAAATTATGCATATTGATTTGTGTCTTTCTTCTTTGATTTTGCCGTTAATCAAACTCTGGACTTGATAATAAAAATTGCGGGCTTTTGATTTTCCACATCAAAAAGTCCTGGGCTTTACCTCATCTGAAAAATTTTTTCAGCCCCTGAGTATTACCAGTATAATCTGAAAATGTTGATCACTTTAGTATAATTGAACACCTAGACCTAGTAGTGACATAGAAACATAAAACACCATATCCCTACCCCCCCCCCCTTCCTAATCACCTGTATATGGAGGAAGTCTGATATTATTTTGCCTGAGGCAATTCCGTCCTATGTAAAGTTATGTATTAATGGACTTTTATTTTCACATAATGCAATATGACGATAATGTTCAATTATGTTGCAGTTGATATTTTAAATGGAAACATGTAAAGAGTTTCTTGTGGTGTCATTAATAATTATAAACTATAAGCTATGTTTCTCAAATTTTCATCAAGGGTTGCGTTGTTTGAAGCCATTTGATTTTGAATGTATGAATGTTTTTAATACACAGTGTAGTAAAGCATTGAATTTTAATTTTTTTATTTAAAAAAAAGGATTTTGTGTCATAAAATACTCAGCTTAACTAAATCCAGTGTTAAAACAGTTTTCAGTTCTCTTGCCAAAAGTCCTGTTTTCTCCAGGTACTCCAGTTTCCTCCAATATCCCTTAACTGACCACCTTGATATAAGTGAAAGAATTTTGACTTGGGTTTAAAACACCACAACATCACTCCTCCATTCCACTCAAATATCAAACCATGTTAAATTATGATATTAATATTTTGTATATTTTAGTTCTGGTAATTCATCGTCGGCTTTACCAATGCCTAAGCAGGAGGGATTTGTGGAAGCAGATAGATATTTCCTGCCATTTGAGTTAGCTTGTCAGTCAAAATGTAGTCGTATTGTAAATACAGCATTAGATTGCTTACAGGTAAGTCTGTCTCATAGATTATGATGCAGAAGATGAAGTTTATTTTCCTCAGAAAAAAACGAATTTTAAAATCCATGTTATGGTTTGGTTTTGTTTAGAAGCTAAATTTGCATATTTTGCTATTTTGAAAAAATATAAAAAATATAACTGTGTCACCCAGTCCTTATGTTGTTTGTTTCATTCATGACAATATGCTTATATAAAGCTTGCCAATACAAAATGTAGATCTTTTGTTATACTCCAGAATTCAGTTCAAACATTGATGTTAACAATTTTAATACAATTCATGTTGTTTTAGGTGATCTAGATTTGCAGGCAAGCTGTATTTTTCTTTTGAAAGAGCTTGCTTTCATCACAGATGTATGTATATAGATCTACAATTTGTAATTTCAGAAACTGATAGCCTATGGTCACCTGACAGGTAACACACCTGATAGTACAACTCCAGGTAAACGTCTGATTGACAGGATTGTGGAGACGATATGTGGATGTTTTCACGGACCACAAACTGATGAAGGTGTACAGTTACAGATAATAAAGGTTTGTTTATCTAGACAAATTTATATATGATAAAAACAGGTCAAACTGTCAAAATTTATATGGTTATTTATAGTGGTATTTACTACTAAGGTAGAATGCTTTGTCTCACTCAGTCCAACATACTTTTTATGCCAGTTTTTTCTTGTTGCAGATAACATATATATTTATTTTATCTCTCTCAAAGCATGTTTGGGCTTTGAGAATTGTGGCTAGTTATACAACATTTGTAGAGATGTTTCCACACCCCAAAAGCTCAAAATTACTTAAATTGTCATTTGTCATCTTATTCCATGTTTTATACAGAGAGGAGATAGATAGTAAGAGATGGATGATGAATTTTCATGTACAAGTAAACAGGAAGAAGAGTGATAGGTGATAAATTTTCATTTGTTTTGATTCATATTAAATTTTGAAAATATTTTGTTTGTTTATTTATAGGCGCTGCTAACTGTTGTTACCTCTACTACCTGTGAGATCCATGAGGGCACGGTGTTACAGACAGTCAGAACATGTTATAATATATACTTAGCCAGTAAGAACCTTGTCAACCAAACAACAGCCAAAGCCACCCTTACACAAATGTTAAATGTCATCTTCACAAGGATGGAAGTTCAGGCGGTATGTCAAAATTTATTTACATTAAATAAATGCATGTACTAGTAGAAAAATAAATTAATGAATAAACAAATGATTAAATGAATGAATCAGTTAACCAATTGTGTAATTAAATGTTCGATGTCTTCTAAGACAAGATATATTGATTTCTGCTTTAATGGACAAGAAAATTCTGTGTTTTAACAGTGAGATCTTTCTGTCTCACCCTAGGGTAACGAGAAGCTACATGCTCTGTGACGTCACACTGTCACTTTGATTGTGACGTCAATCATTCAGATTGTAGCGTAATTCATTGCAAATGCAAACAGTGTACTTTTTGCATAGTTTTAGGATAATTTTAACCATAACAATTTTACAAAACGGGAATATGTTGGATATTTGAGAAAAAAGAATCAATCCCTGCTTTGTAGTGAAGACATAAAAATCTCAACCTTCTGGATGATATTTCTATGTCCTTACTACAAAACGGGTAGATTCTTTTAATCTTCTAAGAGAATATATAGAAAATTGTACATGGTGAAATTCGTATCATATGTTATATCGGATATACTTCGATATCAGTGAGTGAGTGAGTTAGTAATGGTGTTTAACATCCCAGTCAAGAATATTTCACTTATATCGAGACATTGCCAGTTATAGGCGAAGGTGCAGAAATTTTGCCTGTGCGTTGCGCTGATGGCATTATACAGTAGGGTTCTTTAGTGTGCCAACATGCTGACATGGTACCTCGTTTTTTTAGGAAAAGGCTAACAAGAAACGAGAGAGAAGTGAGAGTAAATTATCCAGGAAGACAGATGAAGAAAGTGAACCTGATTTACAGAAATCACAGGTAATTAATAGTTTGATTAACAACACTCATACCATGTTAATCAAATCCGTAGAAAGTGACTTTGATTTACAGAAATCACAGGTAATTAATAGTTTGATTAACAACACTAATACCAAGTTAATCAAATCTGTAGAAGTTGTATCTTTTGTTTTCTGTCATAGTGACTCCCTTTTTAGTGCATGAGAGGTAATTAATAGTTTGATTAACAACACTACAGTCTAACTTGTGCTAGCGGCCACTTGTATACAGCGGCCACCTGCCTATAACGGCCATAACAAAATCCCCCCGACTAGCATTGTTCTTTATTTAACCTCTATATACGGTCACTGTCCAACGCGGCCAGCGGTCACCAAATTACGGTCAATTTTCGCCAATTTACCTGTCCGTAGCGGCCATTTTGAATAATAAAAAATCCCGAACTTTTCGGTATTTTTCGGTTAAAACCGGAATAGAAAAAAAAATCAAAACAAAACCGGAAACTCCCATCATGCAAGCGTAGTGTAAACAACCTCTATCCAAGCGGCCATATTGAGTAATGCTTATTTACTAAACACATCGCAAACGCCAACTCGAATAGTTTATTTCTATAGCTGATATGATTGTGATTTAAAAGACTGTGTGAAATTTAAATTGAATATCTCTTGATTCGTTACAATGTCGGGGAAATCTCCTTGTACAGCATTGACATTGGAGCAACGCGTAGAAGTCATTCGTAAATCGGAAAAAGATGGATTAAGTGCAAGAAAATTAGCCGATTTATTCGGTGTCGGTCGGACTCAGATTAATCAAATTCTGAAGAGAAAAGCTGATGTGTTATCGGACTTTGAATCAAATATATCATCAGAGAGAAAACGTCAATGTCTTATTATTATCATAATAAATCTGAGTTTGTGTGTTTTTTACACATGAGAGTGACCCTTCAGTCTGCCAGGTGATTGAAGGTAAATGTTAAATCCTGGTAATTTTGAATAAACAAATATTTTAAAAGAGTATTGAATCTTAATTGTATCAAAAAAGAAAACAGTAAAGAGAAAAACCAGCATACCCTCAAAAAGTTTTATGGCTGTCATCACAGTATTGTTGACCCAATTTTGATTACACACCTGGCAGGTGTAGCTAGCTAAACAGGAGGTACCGAGGTGGTGCTTACCCCTCTGCAGCAAACAGTCTCACTTCCCTGGTGGAAGTTCACATTATATCAACAAAGAAAACAGCATAGAGAAAAACCAGCATACCCTCAAAAAGTTTTATGGCTGTCATCACAATATTGTTGACTCATTTTTGATTACACATATGGCGGGTGTAGCTAGCTAAACAGGAGAGGCTGTCCCTTCTGGGGCAATCAGTCTCACTTCTCTGGTGGAAGTTCACATGTTTTACCTAACTTGTCAGTTTCAAAGTTTTTAATTTGCTTCTGGATTGTGATTCAGACATGGATTAGTATGTTTGTTTACAATACAATTCATTAATGCAATGTGTATCAAGAATAATATAATGTGTCGAAGCAGATTTGGTTTGTCCTTCAGAACCTGTCTATAAAGGCCACCTGTCTATAAAGGCCATTTTTCAAACTTCCCTTGGGTGGCCTTTATAGACAGGTTCAACTGTACTTACTACTTAGTCCTCTTCGTGCCTTGGGCACATAAGGCCTGTTAACAACACTGTGAAATCATTAATTTTCGTTGGGTCCAATTTTTGTGGAATCGGTAAAAAATAACATTTCGTTGGGACGTAAATTCGTGGTTTTACTGTTATGTCAAAAATGTAGTTTGTCCTTTGAGCCTTGATAACGGGTAGGAAGTCATACTTTGTTTGTTTATCGGCACCTATAGAAAAAGTTATTTGTTGAAATAAGAAAGCAATAAACCGTAACAGAGATGCGGATTAATGACTAAGTCTCGGATAGACGCTAATTACCTGTAATCATTATATCAGTAACAATTAACTACACAAGCGATGTGACACCTGGCCTGAGTAGATCTACCTGTTACGTTGTACAAATAAGCGGTAATGAATTTAGATTTAAAAGTTTATGCATAGAACATCAATCACAACATGTTTCATAATCACTTTACACGAAACTGTGACATCGGCAACTTTATAAAAATTCTAATTATTGACCTCTGATGGCCTAATCAGCTGTTTACGAGAGTAACAATGGCGGCTCTTACCGAATCGAATGAAGTTTCGTTTTTTAGAAATCAAACAGCTGACTTAGTAATAATAAATATAAAACAGGTTTATAGAGATTGTTAAAATGTTTATTTAATTAATATGTAATCGGATTGGAATTTAAATGAGACGGGTCATAATTGATGATGAAAGTTACGGTTAGAAACCTGTCTGTCCCTATCGTCCCGACCAGCTTCTAATTGAAAACAAACATTTAAAAAATTAATGAAGAATTTATTAAACATAATATATGTACTTAAATAATTTTCATAATTAAATCAAACATCCACGCATCTTTACCTTGTGAAAAGTTTGTGTTTATGTGTGAGTTACGCTAGAGCAAAAATATATGATACATATATGCATGTCCATTAGTTATCATATATCTTGTCTTTTTACTTGAGGTTAATATTTCGTGGTGGTCGTAAATTTGTGGTTCAGACTGTCCACTAAAACCACGAAAATTGATCCCCAACGAAAATTAATGATTTCACAGTACCATGTTAATCAAATCCATAGAAGTTGTATTGTTTTGTTTTCTGTCAAAGTGACTCACTTTTTAGTGCATGGAAGTTTCACTTCATTGAAAGAGACAAAATGAAAATGAACTTAATTTCAGAAACCATGAAAACAATTACAGGTATAGGTAAACAACTTTGACCTGTCCACTTGACCTTTGATTTAAATATTTATCACAGACCAAGTACGTCCATGTATAGGGAGCACAGGTGTTTATTTGTCTACATAATGCGAACACTTATCATGTACATTGAGTACATACTAATAACAGTGAATCCTACTACTACCCATTTATTGGGTGGATCCTTCTATATGAATATTTCTAATGAAAGGTCAAGCGGAAAGGTCAATGTTGTTAACCTATAATTTATGGTTTGATTTTGAACACCAAAACCGATTTTTTCAAATCCAGAGAGGACATTGCACTCTTTGTTTTTGTCACATTGAGTCCCTTTTTATGTGACAGTGCATTAAAGGTCTCATTTATGAAGGAGGCAAAGGAAATTAAACTGATTCACAATCAGACATGAGAGAATCTGTCTACATATCTATATGATGGCTTTCTGAAAAATTAGAATCTTGTTTTTGATTACAGGAGAATGTTTTTGATGAAGAGAACAAAGAAAAAGTTAATGAACATAAAGATGGTGAACACAATACAGGTTTGTGTATAGTAACAGTATAACAAATTATCAAGTTTGGATAAAAAAAACTGAATGTTGACAATGCTCTTAATTTACGTCTTTCCTACTTCCTTTATTGAGAACATTACAGACTTCTTACCATAATTTGAATAACAGAAATATTTTGTTCCAGAAATAACCATGATGGCCTTTGTGTTTTTTACCAGATTTGGTGACTTATTTAACAATTGAACTGTTTTGAAATAGCGTTCATAGTCAATATGAATTCCAAACTTTGCACGACAAACTGAATAATGTGTGCTAGCCGATGTTAACATACAAACGAAGTGATGCGGTCATTTGGCATTTATGGTCCAAAAGTCTCAAACTGGAAGATATAGGAAATATGCAAGGCTTATGAAAATGTAATGTTATGAACATGATTACTAAATCATAAATTACAGATACTAGCAGTTAGCATTTCTTTCTATTTTAGTGGAGAATTCTGTACCAGAGTCTACCGAAGATATTGTTCAGGGTGTACTGGATGGTATAATTGATGAGGTCACAGGGGGTAAGTTGCATGAGATGAACATTTTAGCAGGTGCTTTGTAGTGGTATTTTTACGGAGATGATAATTACTTTAAAACTCACTATGGAAGAATAACATAGATGTAATAATAATTATGGTACTGGAAGTTTGTAGATCTTATTGTAACTGAAAAGTATTTAAATTCTCTCCAAATAAGGAATCATAAAAGATGCAGAAAACTTAAGTGTGTCGCCAGATTTGGTTGAAATCTCATTGGATCACAGCACCTTGACCTTATTATGTGCATCACATGGATATTTCATGGTTATTGGTGGCCAAATGGTCTAAAGGGTGCACTTACAAATCTCAGTACATCTCACCACCTAGGTTGAAGTTTGTCAGTTTGCTCGCTGAATGTCACTGTCAGTAGTTTTCATGATGTAAAATGTCAGATACATGTTTACAAGGAACCTCGTAAGAAGTGAAGAATAATTACATTTTGCACACAAAAATATTTTAGTAAACATTTTATTTACTTTTATGCATAGAAAATGAGTTGCTTTATGCTTTTAACACAAATAATACTATACACCACACATTGACTGCATTCAGTAAAACAGTGTGCTTCAGTTATGTATTGAAGAAATGTAGGCTTCATTACTGGTGAAGGGTAGATGTATTTGAGTAGTAGAATCGCTCAGTTACAGTGATTATGGCAGTTGACCCTCATTTAATGCCTCCCCCCCAAAGAGCTGTGGTTATGTCTTGTATGCCTAGAATCAAGTAGATGGGCCATGCCTAGAGCATATTTATACATGTGTATATTGGTATATTGGTTGCAGTTCTAGCTATTTTATTGTATATTGGAATGTCATTGAATGTGTGCACTATACAAGTACAAGTATGGTTACTGTGTTTGCGTGGCTGCATGTATGAATTTATATAAAATGGTTGTTGATGGTAATCGGGCAAGCATGAATGGTATATTAATAAATATATACAAAATTACTAACAATTAACATTATTGCATACATTATACATGTATTGATTTTCTTTCTATAAAACTCACTCATAGTAGAAATTTGGGAATAATTTTTACTGTAATTTTTTTATGGTTTGTGAAATGTTTTTTATAATTTTTGTCATAACATGTATTGGTAAATTCTTGAATTCTTATTATTTTTCATTATGTGAAATCTGTCAGTCCAACATCAAATTTTCCTACGCTTGCAGATACATATTGAACTGATTTATGATATGTGAGTGTACCACTAAGGTTCCAGTCACTTAAAATACAAAAATATTGACAGAATGACCGGTAATATATGCCATTTCATTAATTAATTAATTAATAGTATACATTTCATTGTTTTTGCCAAAGAATACACTTTTAAAAATGGGGTGAAAATCTTTGTTGATATACAATTATATTTATCTTTTGTATGGTATATCACAGTATATCCTGTGAAAATATTTTTCTGAATTCTGCTATGAGTGTGTTAATAGTTTAGGACCTTAGATATAAATATACATTGTATATACAATTATTAAATGCTTAAACCTGCATGAGTTAATCTAAAATGGTATATAGTATGATTTCCCGTATTTTTTCTTTGACTGCTTGGCTTCTGGAATTGTAGTTCAACCTTCAATGCAAGATAAGACCAACGATGGTAGTAGTGAGGCATCGTCAAACCTTGGTCAAGTTACTGATCCTTCCCAGAATGCAACAGAAGGCGATAATACTTCCGAGAAGGATACTGTTACCAATTCTTCTATGTCGGGGAGCAGTTATGGTAATATTTCTACCAACTATGTACCTGTTTGAATTAGTTATTGACCCCTAGTATGTTGTTTGTATCTGTGTTAATAGTAGAACCATCATCAATAAATGTTTGTATATTCTTCACAAGATAAAAAATCAACATGGTTGTTCTGAAAACTAAATGGTATAAATTGTTAATGGCTTAAGGATTACAATATCATAATCCCAGATGTTGTTTAGAGTGTTCGGAATGCAATATTAATTACATCCCTTGGGAAAGCCCAATTATAGACCTAAACATAATAAAGAACACCTTTCTGTATAGTCCATATTAATGGTCTTTATATACAAGCTTAACCACATCATAACATTTCTAACTTGTTAATCACTGCTGCGCTGAACATTTGACTATTGTTGCTGACATTCACAGTAGCATGATTGACTGACCACTGCATTAGCTCAGTTGTTAAGAGTGCTTGCTCTGTAAGTGGGAGGTTGTGGGTTCGAACCCTGACCGGGTCTGTTCCAAGACTTGAAAGTGGGTAGTGACTGTTCTTTCGTCAAGCACCGGGTATTACAAAATGAACGTCGGGGTTCTTTCAGATGGGAACTTAAAATAAATGAGGCCCCATGTCACCGTAGGTGTGGCACATTAACGAACACCATTACTCAACTCAACTATGATTGGCCCATCACTAGAACAAAGATCAAAGATCTTTCTAACTCTTAAATGAAAGTCATAGATAATGTACAATATTGTAACATTTGTATTGTTATGGTTAGTTTGTACTTATGGAAAATACTTCAATGTAAATATTGGGTATAGCAAAATCTCAATTTTTTCAAGTACGGATAATCTCAACTGAGATTACATGTGATGCAAGATAATTTGTCACAAACAGTAAATAGGTCATCATTGGGTGTTCAGATAAATCACATTTGAAATTTGCACCTTTGTCATTTTGTGACTCTTGTTATCACTTACATACCTGGATCCACTGAATGTACAGATTGTGTAGTGTATTGGTTGACTGTAATAATTATATTTAGTTATAACTAGGGTGCTTGTACTTTTAATGCATGCCAAAGTAAATTTTTAAAAATTTATTTTTAATTTTTTTTTAACTTTTTAGTTGTTAACAGTTGTAGATTACTTTTAAATCAATTTTAAGTTGTAGAATGTAGATTTAAAAAAAATAATGGTGATGGCGTATTGCTAATACACATAGTTATAATTTATTTTAAATCATTTGATTTTAATACTGACAAAAAAGCAAAATAACAGTTTATACAGTTTTGTTTCTTAGTTAAAGTCACATATTAGATTAGTACATTTGGGGATGTAACAGTACTCTACATTTTTCCGATCTGTTTATGGACATTTCCCATCATTACTAGCTGTAATGAGAATATGAGTTAAACCACGTGCATGTAACTTCTCACTACATATATATGTATACAATATAGTGCATGATTCGTTGTCATGTTCATATAAATCACATGTAATTCAAACGTCCAAAGAAAAAAATTCTACAACTCACATTGGAAAGGAAAACAAGACTATTGCTCCTCTCTGTGTATGTTCTCCAAACTCCTTACTGAACATTGTTGATATTCTATCAGACATGAGTAATTCAAAAATAATTAAAAGTTGTATTTCTTCTTCAAAAGTCAAAATCTCATTGGTTAACTCCAGTCAATCCATGTATTAAAGACATTTTGTTTCACTCCATATAGCTTCAGTCTGCAATTTGCCAACAGGCCACCACATGTTGACGTTAAACTCTGACAGTCATCATCATACTCCATATATAAATGTCCTCTTGTTTTACCTCATTCCATATATATGTAAAGGGCACCATATCTACTGTTAGTTAATAATGATAAATCACAAGTTCATGCTTAGTATATGTAAATGTATTATACTGTAAACCTTGCTATTAAGACCACCTGTCCATTAAGACCAGTGGTATAAGGCCCTTCTGCTTCAAAGAAACCTCTATACAAGGACCACTTGTCTCATGTGTCTATACAGTCCATATTTCATATGCCCCTTAAATGATCATTATATACAGATTTTAATGTGTTTTAACACATTGGAGTTATTATTTACCTTTCAGCCTTAAATAAGTTGGATGATGATCAGGATGGTTTAGAGATCCAGGAAGGACAGGAGATGTCCACAGGAGCATTTAGCCACATACTACAGAAGGATGCATTCCTTGTATTCCGTAGTTTATGTAAATTATCTATGAAACCTTTAGCAGATGGACCACCAGACCCAAAGTAAGTCACTGAAACAGCATGCACACATGTACACACAGGTACACAAAGACACTGAGCACACAGGCACATGTATATACACATGTGCATACACAAACATATGAGACACATAACCACGACAGCACAGACATGAGCACACACATGTTGCATACACAGACACATGAACATAAAGACACACAAGCACACATTCACATACAAATTTAGAACAATCTTGACTTAAGATTTCATACATAATAATTTCATACATATTTTTTTATGATGATACAGTGCTAAAAAGAACGTAATGAATCTTTGCAATCCATAAAAACAAATCACAAATGTCTTGATAATAAGACATGTATTAATTGTGTTATTAATTTAATTTCAGGTCACACGAGCTGAGATCTAAGATATTATCGTTACAGCTACTTCTGTCTATTTTACAAAACGCTGGACCAGTGTTTAAAACTAATGAAATGTTTATTAATGCTATAAAGCAGTACTTATGTGTGGCTTTGTCCAAGAATGGGGTCAGTTCCGTGGCTGAAGTATTTGAGTTGTCACTCGCAATATTCCTAACACTTCTAGCTAACTTTAAACAACATTTGAAGATGCAAATTGAGGTAATTATTAATAGAACAACAATGGTTGACATAATTAACAGAACATTCCACTTTCTTAGTGATGTCGAATCCCCTGTTACTTCTGATGTCATATTTAATAAGAGTGTAGCATATGTAATTAATCGGAATATACACTTTTTAAAATTTATGTAAATTTTCTTTTAAAGTATTGATCTAGAAAATAAATTTTTGTTATGTTTCCATTCCCTATAGCCAAAATCTCTGATTTTCTGAGAAATTCTTTCAAATTAGCCTATTATAGAAAATTTGTGAAAAAATACCTTTAAAAGAACTATATTTTGGAAATTTTCTACCAATAATTTTAAATCTGTGGAAACCTAGAATTGTCCCTGGTGCATACATGATGTAAAATTTCTTTAATTTTGTTTTATTTATATCAAATTTATGTTTACAACCTTTTTCTATTTCAGGTGTTTTTCAAAGAAATATTTTTATACATATTAGAAACACCTAGTAGTTCATTTGAACATAAATGGATGGTTATACAAGCTTTGACCAGAATTTGTGCAGGTAACTATGATAAATAATGCTAAGGTACCTTCTCATTATGTGCTTAATTGTACAAAACTTCTCACAAATCATCTTTTTAACATGTTGAACTGCCATTTTTCAGAAACTGTTGGCCTTGGGCCCTTTAAATATGGCAGTTTAAATAAATTTAAAAACAGCAAATTCAATGTATACTTTTTATGAAGAATTTGTAATGGAAATAAAAACACTAATTTCAAGGGTACAAAAAAAAAATCAAAAAATCTTTTTTTGGGTTACAGCAAATTGAACCCTTAATTCTCGGTTAAAAGTTAAATGTCCAAATCCAAATAAAAAAACAAATAGTTTTCTTGACATATTGTACATTATCTAGATAATCTTTAGTGGATATCGGTATTCATTATTGTATTAAAAATTAGCACAGTAGCTGAGTGGTCTAAAGCGCACATGGATCACAGTACCTCATGCTGCCTAGGTTCTAGTCCCCCTCGCAACAGATCCTAGTACTAGTAAGTGTTGTTAGTTTGCTTGCTAAAGGTTGGTAGTTTTCTTTTGAAATTCAAGTTTCCTTTACCTTTCCAAAACTGACCTCCTCAGTATAAGAATAAAAATCTTGATTGGGTCAAAAGACACCATAACTCCACTCTACTCTATTCAAATTAGCCATTCATTCATTCTTTTGTTCGTTCGTTCGTTCGTTCGTTCGTTCGTTCGTTCGTTCGTTCGTTCGTTCGTTTCATTCATTCATTCATTCATTCATTCATTCATTCATTCATTCATTCATTCATTCATAATGCATGTTTATATTATTATTATAGATGCACAGTGTGTGGTAGATATATATTTAAATTATGACTGTGATTTAGCCCTCGCCAATATATTTGAAAGACTAGTCAACGATCTGTCCAAAATAGCTCAGGGAAGACAAGCACTGGCATTAGGTAACATAATTAAGAACTGTATTTTATGATAAATCTTATGAATTCATAAGTGTATAAAATGTTAGGACCAATTTTGAATAGCCTCAAACAGTTTATTTACTTCTACTTCTAGAAATAGTAGAATTGATATTTTACAGAAATATGATTTTACTGGGACTTTGTAGCCACACCTAGACTACGAAAAGTTGTATGAAATGAAAAAACTTTTTTGTATTGTAAAATTGTATTTTGTTTGATTTGTTACATAGAGAAGATATTTAAACAACAACCAACCTGTAGAACAGTAGTCCCAGGTGTTATTCTGTATTTCTAAAGTTACACCTATGACATTATTAGGGATATATTTTTTTTTTGATAAGAGGTGCAATTATATGTTTTATGACTTCATTTTGCACAAACATTTTCACACAGTGGGTAATTTTTCTAACATTAGTTGAGCTTGATTACAGGAGTTACACGTATGTAAGACATCTAATTCTGTGGAATTTCTTGTTCAAATGAAAGAAACTTTTTCATTATTTCTTAAAAATTAAAAAAAATTTTTTATCAATTTTTAGGAGCTACACCTATCCAGGAGAAACATATACGTATAAAAGGTTTAGAATGTTTAGTATCAATATTAAAATGTATGGTAGAATGGAGCAAAGACCTGTATACCAATCCACATTCCCAGTCTAACTTAGGTAAGCTTAAAGACTTGTATACCAATCCACATTCCCAGTCTAATTTAGGTGAGTGTGTGAATCATTGTTTAAAGCTGCATCAGCATTGTTACAGCTATTAGGAGCAGTCTAATTTGAGTGAGGCTACATGTATAATAAATATATAAATATATAGGAACTTGTAAAATATCACAGTTTCAGACTGGTAAGTAAAACTGTATAAGATTTAAAGACATTTTTTTGTCATTTCATGGTATGTCAGTTAAGATTTTGATGTTTTGTAACAAAAATATATGTGATTGTATCAAGTAGAAATCGGTCAAAATCTCCACGTCAACATTTTCAGTATTGTGACTGTTACCAACGGCTCGGCAGATTGGCAACAACATATTTTTTTTTTAAAAGAAAAAAACAACACACATATACAAAATGTTAATAATTATTCAGGAATTTCAATTTATAAACTACATTCATCAAAATACTCAAAACTTCAAATATAGATTGCCAAATCCATCATAGTTCATCTTCAGAACGAATTTAACTCTTCTCAATGTCCGATTCACAATAATACATCAATTCAATTCAGTTCGATTTTCACTTCACAGTTCAATGATTTCACTGTATCTCAATATTACAATTCATTTCAGTTCGTTTTCCACACAACAGTTTAATAATTTCACTGAATCATCAAAATCAATTCAACACAAACAACTTCAATATCAAATTAAATTTTCTGCAATTACACAGAATTATTCAGTTCTTTTTACATAATTCAATTTTCAGTTCACCAATACTTCACATAAATTTTCTATGTGCAAACAATTCCACAATAATTATTTTTGACTTTTCTTCTGCTCAAGGTATCAAGCCAAACTAAAATTATCAGAAACAAACAATTTGTAAGAAATTTGAGATTTTAAATGACTAAATTATTATTTAAATTTCCAAATAAAACAAAAGGTGCCTAATATGGTGCTCAATTAACACAATAATTATAATAGTTCCCCATTAATTATGCAATATGACGTCATTACTAAATCACGAAAATCTCACCAATATATATCTCAGTATTTCACAAATACATCTCATTATTTCACATCTCATTATTTTACATCTCAATATTTCACAATTGCATCACATTATTTTACAATTACTCAATATAGCACCCAGTGCAGAATTTGCAGATTTAAATTTTAAATTTTAATGTAATTACTTTCTTTAATGAATTTAATTATAGCAAATGCTAAACTGTTTTTTTTTTAAATAAATAAAATATGTACTCACACTACCCATATCTTCAAAAATTCCTTTAAAATATATCACCCCTGTCATTCTTTCTGATCATGTCATACTCCCACCAAGTTAACTTTCACACCTTCTTTTATACCTTCAAAATCATTCATCCATCATAATTTCATGCACTCACACACTTAAACTATTTTATTGACAACATGAAAACTGGACTTCACATGGACAAGTTAAACTATTAGTTAAAAGTACAAATGACCTAACAAAATGATTACTGGACAATAGATGAATTGGACATATAAAGATTGACACTTATTGATTTTAAGAGGTACCTTTAGGGATAATTTTGGCCCAATTAAATTAAACAGGTAGTTTTGGCTTAAACAAAATAAAATAAAATAATTACTGTAACACATCCCCCCTCCTTATGAACTGACCCCTCAGTTCTACAAAGTCGGACACCTAGAAAGTATATCGGCGCCTAAATTATTAATGCCTGTAATCGAACGCGTGCGAAACGAAAATTGCTGTAGAAATAAAGCCCACCTAGTGATACGCGGATTTTTGAACCGTGCGGTGTTCAAGAAAACAAGAGGTTTGTGGTCCGTCTCGAGGATAAAAGTACGGCCATACAAATACTTTGACAACTTGTCAACTGCCCAGACGATACTCAGACATTCCTTTTCAATGATGGAATAATTCTGTTCCCTATCCAACAACTTTCGACTAATGTAACGAACTGGGTGATACAAAGCATTAAAATCTTGTAGTAAAACAGCCCCTACACCTTTATTTGAAGCATCTGTCCTCAATACAAATTCCAAATCAAAATCAGGAAGAATTAATATAGGCTTGGAAGATAGGATTCTTTGAATGGCTTCAAAAGCTAACTGACAATCAGGAGTCCATTTGACAATTGAAGATTTCCCCTTTTTAGTTAAATCTGTGAGTGGAGCAAGTAAAGTAGCAAACTTTGATACAAAGTGTCTGTAATATGAACAAAACCCAATAAGACTGCGGACTTCCTTCTTTGTAACTGGAACAGACATATTTAAGACTTTGTCAATTTTTGAATCAGCAGGGCGTATACAACCTTCACCAACAACATGACCCAGAAATTCAATAGTAGTAAACCCAATAGAAACCTTTGAAGGTCGAGCTGTGATATTTTCACTACGCAATCGATCCAAAAATGATCGTAAATGAACAAGATGTTGTTCCCAATTCAGAGAAAATATCAATGCATCATCAAAAAAATTGACTGTAAAATCCAAACCTTGAAGTAACAGTCTCATCATGCGTGCAAAACTAGCACAAGCCGTTTTTAAACCAAAGGCTAGAACAGTAAATTGAAATAAGCCCTGTGGAACTTGAAAAGCTGTGTAAGGACGCGATGAAACATCTAGCGGTATTTGCCAGTAACCTTTGGATAAATCAACCTTGGTAAAATATACAAATTTACCTAATTTGTTAAAGAAATCCTCTGGATTAGGAATAGGTTCAGAATCGAAAATTGTGTGTTGATTGATAGCTCTCAAATCTAGAATAAAGCGATTAGAACCGTCCTTCTTTTTAAGAAGCAAAACAGGTGAACAGTACGGAGATGTTGATGGTTCAATGACACCTAACTTGAGCATGGCCTCTACTTCATTTTTGATGACTTCTTGAGTAGAATAAGGTAATGGATAAGGCTTGACATTGATTGGTTCACTAGTAGACAACTTGATAGAATGAGTGACTAACTTAGTACGACCTGGCACATCAGTAAAAACATCATGAAATTCTGACAGCAAAGATGAAATTGACTGCTTTTGTTCAGGATTTAAGTTAGGATTAATAACTACATCCTTATAAGTCTCAGTGCTGACAATAGATGATAACATGAGTGGAACTGAAGTGTAAACTGGATCTTCCTCCGGAATTGGAGAAATAGCACAAACTGAAGAAATAGCACGATCACTATTTTGTAGGATAGGATCACGTGAGTGATATTCCTTAAGCATGTTGATATGAAAATATCTGTTGATATCCCGGACGAGCCCCCATAATTGTTACCAACGGCTCGGCAGATTGGCAACAACATATTTTTTTTTTAAAAGAAAAAACAACACACATATACAAAATGTTAATAATTATTCAGGAATTTCAATTTAAAACTACATTCATCAAAATACTCAAAACTTCAAATATAGATTGCCAAATCCATCATAGTTCATCTTCAGAACGAATTTAACTCTTCTCAATGTCCGATTCACAATAATACATCAATTCAATTCAGTTCGATTTTCACTTCACAGTTCAATGATTTCACTGTATCTCAATATTACAATTCATTTCAGTTCGTTTTCCACACAACAGTTTAATAATTTCACTGAATCATCAAAATCAATTCAACACAAACAACTTCAATATCAAATTAAATTTTCTGCAATTACACAGAATTATTCAGTTCTTTTTACATAATTCAATTTTCAGTTCACCAATACTTCACATAAATTTTCTATGTGCAAACAATTCCACAATAATTATTTTTGACTTTTCTTCTGCTCAAGGTATCAAGCCAAACTAAAATTATCAGAAACAAACAATTTGTAAGAAATTTGAGATTTTAAATGACTAAATTATTATTTAAATTTCCAAATAAAACAAAAGGTGCCTAATATGGTGCTCAATTAACACAATAATTATAATAGTTCCCCATTAATTATGCAATATGACGTCATTACTAAATCACGAAAATCTCACCAATATATCTCAGTATTTCACAAATACATCTCATTATTTCACATCTCATTATTTTACATCTCAATATTTCACAATTGCATCACATTATTTTACAATTACTCAATATAGCACCCAGTGCAGAATTTGCAGATTTAAATTTTAAATTTTAATGTAATTACTTTCTTTAATGAATTTAATTATAGCAAATGCTAAACTGTTTTTTTTTTTAAATAAATAAAATATGTACTCACACTACCCATATCTTCAAAAATTCCTTTAAAATATATCACCCCTGTCATTCTTTCTGATCATGTCATACTCCCACCAAGTTAACTTTCACACCTTCTTTTATACCTTCAAAATCATTCATCCATCATAATTTCATGCACTCACACACTTAAACTATTTTATTGACAACATGAAAACTGGACTTCACATGGACAAGTTAAACTATTAGTTAAAAGTACAAATGACCTAACAAAATGATTACTGGACAATAGATGAATTGGACATATAAAGATTGACACTTATTGATTTTAAGAGGTACCTTTAGGGATAATTTTGGCCCAATTAAATTAAACAGGTAGTTTTGGCTTAAACAAAATAAAATAAAATAATTACTGTAACAGTGACGTAACAGTTGGAAGAACGACGTCATCATTATACCGCGACCATTGCCGTGAAAACAGGTACCTGTGCGCCTTTATCAACAACACAGTGATCAACATAGAGACAGATATTTTATAGAACAAGCAAATGAATACTACATTTATACTGCATGTGACTGAAAAATTGTACTTGACTTAAGGTCCCTCTTTTGTTAGAATTTCCGATAATTTTTGCAAATTCAAGTAGTTTTGCGCGCATTTACAATTGGATGATACGTAAATAGCTACGTCATAAATGACATCATAACTTTGGTATTCGTTAGAATTTTTAAGTAAAATTTTGTAAAAAGATAGAGAATGAATTTTTATACATTTTAAAGACAAAAAATATTTTGTGATAATTTGAGATTTTAATCAATTTCTACTTGATACAATCACATATATTCATTAAACGGGAAAATTTTCATTTGAGTAAACTTCCTATTTTAACCCTTCTGAATTTTTAATTTGGTCACACTATCAATACAGTCGAAATATAAATTGAGAATATAACTTAAACAGTAATTGTTTGTATTTACAGTAAAACCTTCATTAATTTCTCTGCTTATTGTCACTTTATTTTGAAGACCCAGTATCAATTACCTAAGTTGGTTTTTTCATTTTCCTTGGAGTTATGAACATAAGTGCAAATCACTAAAAAGTACCTATTGACGGGTGATTCTTATTCACTGAATTAGCTTGTTTATATTTCACGTTGGTTGTTTATTTACCTGTAGGCCAAGAAAACAAACCATTTACAGAGACAGATGCTGACTCTGGTAACGGTACAATGACCAGTTATGGTAGTATGGCATCTCTTAATTCCAACAGTAGTACTCATGCCACCCTGCCACCACAGGATAACCCAGAACAGTTTCAGAACCTTAAACTACAGAAAGAAACCATGGAGACTGGTATTGAACTGTAAGTCTATGTTTAAGTTCCTCATTATCATGTCATTTGACAGTCTATGATGGAGTGGAGACAATGCATAGGTGTTTCTTATCTTTTGTTGGTGTTGTCTAACATATTTGACTAAATATTCAAATAACTTTACCTTAACTGTATTTTACTGTCAAGATAGACAAGTGGTATAAAGTACCTGCGTATGGGTCACAGTGTCTCTTACTGACTAGGTTTGAATCCCTCTGGTGCAGATTCTGGTTTGAGAGAGTTCAGACAGTTCACTACCTCTCATGTACCAAAGATTAGTGGGATTTGGGGGCACTCTGGTTTCCTCCACTATCCCAGAACTGACCATGTTGATATATATGTAATAGAACAAATGATGACTTGGGTATAAAATATCAATGCACCACTCTTTATCATTAAATTTTTTATTAGCTGTACATATACAAGTTTAGTATCGGCCATTTGATTGAACAGATTCATCCAAAACATGCATGGCCAAGTTATTGAAAAATGCTTGGAAGATCAATGCAAAATTCTTTCATCTGCATTAAAATTACAAATGTACTTAGATTAGAACATGTGATATGCTGATATACATGTATCTTGAAAAAGGAAAAAAAATGCACCTTTTTCATTTTGTTAATTTCTAATTTTTACAGATTTAATAAAAAACCTAAGAATGGTATAAAATATCTACAAGAACAGGGAATGCTGGGTAATACGCCGGATGATATCGCAGAGTTCTTTCATAATGACGAAAGACTGGATAAGGTACAATTTATTTTCTCAAAAAACATATTTTATCTCGATAAGAATACTAACCTTTTGCAGCAGATACCTTTCCCGTAACTAAGTAAGTCACAAACTTGTAACAATGATATGCATTGGAATGCCTCTTTTTCCTCTACATTTGTAAAAGAAATCTGATTAATTTACATTACACGTAATTATTATTATCTCAATAAATTATAAACCTTTTGCAATAGAAACTTCTCCCCTAAAAAGTCACTAATTTGTAATAGGGATTTGTATTGGAATGCCTCTTTTTCCTCTACATTTGTAAAAGAAATCTGATTAATTTACATTACACATATGTCCTCTGTATTTATATACATGTATATAAATTGATTTTAGAATCATGTTTTTATTTATGTTAATTTAATTCATTAATATTCACTGATATTTTATTTTATATTACAGACAGAAATTGGGGATTTTCTTGGTGAAAATGAAAAGTAAGTTACCATTATTTAATTTAATTCACTGATCACTAATTATGAAGATTTTCATTCTGTAATGATATAACCAGTTTTAGACATGTATGATAATTTATAGATGATTGTATATATGTTTGTAAAATCTAATATTTCTTAAATTTCAGATTAAACAAGGAAGTCATGTATGCATATATCGACCAGATGAATTTTGTAGAAATGGATTTTGTGTCGGCACTACGGAGGTTTTTGGAAGGTTTCCGTCTTCCTGGAGAAGCCAGAAGATAGACAGATTAATGGAAAAATTTGCATCTAGATACTGTGTTTGTAATTCAAAGTAAGTCAAAATAGTCTAACAGTGGCAACCTTATGAAAATGATTCTTTTTTTCCCAAGCACTTGTCATATAGTCCCTCTGAAGGGACCTAAAAAGCCGATGTCGCATGTCACGGCAGGCATGGCACATTAAAGAACCCTCGGTGCCCACTGCAAAAGTAAAATTTTATGCCACTTCAGCTATAGCTGGTGGCATCTTGATATGAGTGAAATGTTCTTGACTGAGATATGAAACCCTTATTCAATCAATCAATCAATCATGGAAAAATAATATTTAGCTAATGCTATATCCTAGTCTTGACTGTCATCATTTGAAGTGTATAAAGTTTTTTAATGGACTAAAATTGAAGACAAGTTACACTTTTCCTCTTACATCTGATTAATACACAACTTCCACTTAATTGTCACTGTTGTCAGCAGTGTAGTATATAAACAAAAATGTCAAATTCCATTTTCAATGTTATATATATATATATATATATATATATATATATATATATATATATATATATATATATATATATGAATATGTATTATATTCTTGCAGCATTAATTTGTTAATGTTATACTTTATGACACCTACATGTACAATGATGTAGTTTGGCCAAAAAGAGAAACTGATAAAAGTTTACTAATTGTTTTGAAATAAATATTATCTTTCAATTTACATGTTTTATTTCTAATTTTAGTAATGATTTATTTGTAATGATTTATTTATAATTTCAGTAATGATTTATTTATAATTTCAGTAATGATTTATTTGTAATGATTTATTTATACTTTCAGTAATGATTTATTTGTAATGATTTATTTATACTTTCAGTAATGATTTATTTGCGAGTGCTGATGCTGCCTATGTGTTAGCTTATTCTATAATTATGTTGACGACAGACTTACATAGTTCTCAGGTAAAATATTGCCCGGTACTTAAAATAACAACAACAAACAATCAGTTGGAATAAAACAAATGTTATAAAGTTTAATATTATGAGATTTATATCAAGTTTAACAAAACTGAATTGTATGTATGTAGTTATCTAACAAAAAATTGAGTTTAAAGTTCTCAAACAATTTGATTTACTAGTTATAAAAACAAGATACATATTATTTTGATTTAAAAAATATTTCTTATTACAAATTTTTCTCTCTATATTATAAAAACATTTACTACTACTAATATTGGATTTAATTATTTTCTACTTTGTGTTTTTCATACAATGTTTGTCCATCTATGATATTTAATTCACCTGCATTGTAATCTGTATATTTAATATTTGAAACATTTTGTTACCTAGGTAACGACCAAGATGACAAAAGAACAGTACATAAAGATGAACCGAGGTATAAATGATAGTAAAGACTTACCTGAGGAATTCCTGTCTTCTATATATGATGAGATCTCCGGGAATAAGATAGAGATGAGATTAACGTCACAGAAACCAAATACATCGGGAAGTAAGTGTATTATGTTGAACTGTATAGCTCAGCAGGCTTGAAAGTATCGAAGTTTCAATGGTTGAGAATAAAGACACCCCTCCCTCCTCCCTACTCTATCCCCCTTTTGGATGGGAACCTGTTCCTATAAGACATATAAGCTTATTGGGCCAGTAATTATCCCAGTTTCAGGGGTTGTTTATTTTCTTGGTAGTCCAAATTGCCATCGGCTACTAATTTCTGAGAAATTATTGCAAGAAGTAACCTATTTCAGCAATTTTGAAAATTGGAAGATACTTGAAAAAGGATTTTGTGTTTTCACAAATTTTGAAAATTTGGTTACTAACAACTTTGAAATATTCTGGGAAATCAACCCTCTTCTCTCTTAACATTTGCAAATAATTTCATTTATAATTTTCTCCATTAATTTTAGTTTTTTTAGTACAATAAATGGTAAATTCATTTGATTTTTTAGTTGTATGTCGACAAGGATTTCATTGAAATTACCATTTAGATATTTATCATATAAATGTTTTATTTTCGATTACTAATGCATATACATGATCTTTTTAGAGAGTATAACCAGTGACAAACAGCGTCGCCTTCTTTATCACATGGAGATGGAAGCCATGGCAACCACAGCTAAAGTGTTAATGGAAAGTGTTAGTCATGTGCATTGTAACTTTACTAGTGCTACACACTTAGAACATGTCAGACCAATGTTTAAAGTAAGTTTATCAGTAATACACACTTCATAACAGTGTCACTGTGTCTGTGACAGTAAATTAGATACAGTTTTCATAGAAAATTCAATAAATTTGATATTGTTCACTTACTTTAGACTAGTTTTAACTGAAATTTGCTATTCGTATAAGCGATTATCATAAAATATTTTTGTAGAAACAAAAATGTTACTGCTATGGGGATTTTATACTTGAAGTGATGTCCTTTGGTACATATTACATCTCATACGCAAAAGGATTAACCAGTCACTTGATTTTTTGACGATATTTTTCTTACCTATGCACATAAATTCTTTAAAATTTCTGCATTGATGTGTGTATCATTATTAGTGGATCAAGCAGATGTGGTTGGAAACAGCACTGTTCTGAGAAAAGATCTTGCTTATAATGCAAAATGAATAGAATAAAAACTATTTTACCAAACAAAATTGCCACAGATTGCTTTAGAAAAATGCATAAAACTATTTGACATTTTAATATACAGTAAAAACCTCATTATAATGTACCTTAATAACTTTGCCAACTCCCTTATCATCACATTATTTTGAAGTCCAAAAATTGGTTTCTTCTATGTTATTCTAGATAGACCTCCCTCGGTTTATCACGAATCCCCTTATGTCACCAAAATTTGACTCAGCAAATGGTGGCCATAAATCAAAGTTTTAATAAACATAAAAAATCTAATATTTAATTTTTAATTTGTAGATGGCTTGGACACCATTTTTGGCAGCATTTAGTGTAGGTTTACAGGACTGTGATGATTCATCGATAGCCTCATTGTGTCTGGATGGATTACGATGTGCAATAAGGATATCATGTATATTTCATACAGAGGTCAGTACCACATGCAAAAAAAATATTTATATCATTATAATACTTCTGTTAATATCACTATAGTTGTTTAATTTCTGTAAACTGGGAAATTTTCGCATCAGTTAATTTTTGCGAGATTTGTCTTTTTGTACATTTATTTTGTTGTGTCTGATGATGGTCAGTGCAAATGGAAGTGGATTATATCAAAATAAAATATTTGTGAAAGCTTTGTTTTCGTGTCAAGTTACTCTCGTGAATTTATGCAAAATTATAGATTTATTATTGTAAATTGTTGGTTAACTGTTGAAACCACTGTTTTCAGTTTTGCCTTCACCTATATATACTAGTAGTTTATCATGTTTACTTAACAAATGTCCTGTTTCAAAGTTACCCTATTTAAGAGTCTTGATTTTTTTATGCTTCCTAAAATTATTATCTGTCTTCTTTTTTCTTGTTAAATGTTTACGATTGGTTTTATCTTTTAACAAATCTTTATACGATTGTTCTGCTTTGTCTTTATTTCAGTTGGAGAGAGATGCCTATGTCCAAGCTTTAGGAAGATTCACCTTACTAACGGCAGCGTCACCTCTCACGGAGATGAAAACCAAAAATATTGATACAATCAAAACACTTATATCAGTAGCCCACACGGATGGTAACTACCTCGGACATTCCTGGTTAGAGGTGAGTAAGACTTAATGTCTGGTGACAAATATTCGTTCAACCAGTCTGTGCTGTTTTATAAATATTCTCACTGTTAAGTGCCTCTAGGTAAAGATCTTAGTGTGAGACAGTTTGTCAGTTCACTTTGCTAAAGGTCAGTAGTTTTCTCCGGGGCACTCTGTTTTTTTTACCATTTCAGAACTGACCACCTCAATGTGAGTGAAAAAATCTTGACTGGATCGTAAAACTTAATTACTCCACCCCACTCCACTCTTTAGTACTTTAGGTCTGAATACAAGCACAAAACACTCAAATTTTGACTTTCCTTTCCCTTTGGTTTGTATTTGTAATGTAAATCAGGTATATGAATATGTTTCCTATTATCCTAACAGTGAAAAAAAAATAGAAAATTCAATTTTAGAGTAAATCTGTCGAGAGTTTGATTATAAAGAGTTTATTAATTACATATTTTAGATTCTGAGATGTATCTCTCAGTTGGAGTTAGCACAGTTAATCGGGACGGGAGTTAAACCACAGGCACCTAACCGTCAACATCATGGTGATATACACGGCGGAGGACATCCTATAGAAGCTTTTGATCCAGAAGGTAATCCACTGTAAAAATATACACCTTTAACCCCGGCAAACACGTGGTATAGCCTAAAAACCTTATGACTTATGTCATGTAAAATTTAGGGGAGTTAATTTGTAAAAGTGTCTTGAATTTATAGACACTGTAAACCCCTACAAAATTGTGGTATGACCTAAAAACCAAAAGAAATGGTTGTTGCAATTTTGAATTTGTGGCAAATAGGTAAATTCGAAAACATTTTTAGTTGTGTTTACATATGAATTTGCTGAATTTTAGCTTATTTCTCTAAGTCAAATTTATAATATGACCCATTGAGTTTTAAATAGTTCACGAAGTTCCTCAGTAAAATTTAAAATTTCAACTTTTTTATATTTACCCAATACTCCAACTTCCAACATGTAATCATATATTTACAGATATAGCTAAAAGAATGTTAGATTCCCGAAGACTAGCTTATTTAAGTAATAAAATCAAACATAACCATTACAATGTATATTTACAGTTATAGCTAAAGGTGGCTTAGATTCCCGAAGACTAGCTAACCTACAGGAACAGATGGGAGAGACAAGTTCACAGAGTGTGGTAGTAGCTGTAGATAGAATATTTACTGGCTCAGTTAAACTGGATGGTGATGCTGTAGGTTAGTAGTGTATGACTATATAAACTTGATGATACAGTAAAACATGTTTATAACAAAGCCCTGGGGACCCTTTTTTAACTTCATTGTAAAGCGACTTTGTTATATTGTTATGAATAAACCTACATTGTATATAGAGGTGCGGTTGGGCCCAATATTTCACTTCGTACTATCCATGTATTCGTTGTAAGCATGTTTGTTATGTTCATGTTAATCTTTATTGTATCACTATGGTAGCTGAGTTTGTAGAGTGCTTGCCCCATATGTGGCCAGTTTTGGTTTGAACCCTGCCCTGGTCTGACCAAGACTTGAACATAAGTAGTGACTTTTCCTTGGCCAAACACTCAGAATTTAGAAATGAAGGTTATGTGGTCCGTCCTTCAGTAGCGACCTTAAAGTCGATCAGTGCCTCATGTCACAGTTAGCATATGCTGAAAAAAACCCTCCCCACTTTTTGCCCTGAGTGCTCTTCAAACGTCAAATAAAAATTTCTGCTTTTTACCTTTAGCTGGTGACATCTCAATATAATTAATTATACATTATTTTTGCTGGCATGTAAAACCCCAATCAATCAATCAATCAATAAATCAATCATCTTCATTGCGTTCTTAACATTACATTTGTTATTGTAACCATTCTGTGGAAATTGTTCAATATCTCCTCAGAAAGTTTGTTCAAATGAAAACCATCCATAGTGGTTTTGTATTAAAACATTTTCTTATTTCAGTTAAATTTGTTACGGAATTATGTCTGTCTGGTGCCTAACTACTACAAATCAACAAATATTGTAGATTAGTTTTTACCAGGATTAGAATATTTTGTATTTTGTATTTCAGTGGAATTTGTTAAGGCGCTATGTCAGGTGTCTATGGATGAGTTAGCAAATCCAAATCACCCTCGTATGTTTAGTTTAACAAAGATCGTAGAGATATCCTACTATAACATGGGCAGAATTAGGCTGCAGTGGTCAAGGATATGGAAAATATTAGGTGACCACTTTAATAAGGTATGTATCTATTAATAATTAAATTTTAATACTATCCAGTGTTGAATTTTTTTTATTAGCTCACCTGAGCCGAAAGGCTCAGATGAGCTATTGCTATCTATCACCGTCCGTCGTCCGTCGTCCGTCGTTCGTCGTCCGTCGTGCGTAAACTTTACATTTTAATCTTCTCCTCCAAAACTACTGAGCCAAATTTGATGAAACTTGGTAATTATTATGCCTGGGTAACAGGCTTTCAAAATTGTGTTCGGGGTTTGACCACGCCCAACAATATGGCTGCCGTTACTATAAATAGCCAAAAGACAAAAAAATCTTCTTCTCTGAAACCAAAAGGTGCAGGCAAATTTTGATTAGATTTTTGGATTCAGGATACCTAGATACATTAAAATTGTGTTTTTCATGAAAATTAGACGAAAAATAGGTTACGTGTTTTTTGCGTAAAATTATGTAATTTTTAAAATGAGACATTTATTGTTATAACTTCATAATGGCTGAAGATAATTGTATGGAGTTTTCACTGTTGATCTTGTCTTGCGATTTTCTTCTGATTGATGTCAAGGTCGAAGGTCAAGGTCATGTCCCAGTTTTTGACCTTTGATAAAAAATGCTATTTTTTAAACATTTCTGGTGATAATGACATAGGATTTTTCGTTAATTGTAGGTATTTACATGACAATCATTTTGATATATCGATTAAGGTCATCGGTTCAAAGGTCAAGGTCACAGATGTACAAGTTTACCAAAATAGTTAATTATCTGCAAAACTATGAACTTTTTGTATAAGCATGTATATTAGAATATTGTAGGTAATGGCCCAATGGTCATTTTGATATATAAATAAAGGTCATGAGTTCAAAGGTCAAGGTCACAGATGTAAACAAGTACTGAAATGATTATTTATCTAAAAAATTATAGACTTTTTGTATAGGCATGTATATTAGAATATTGTAGGTAATGGCCCAATGGTCATTTTGATATATGTATAAAAGTCATGAGTTCAAAGGTCAAGGTCACAGATGTAAACAAGTACTGAAATGATTATTTATCTCAGAAACTATAGACTTTTTGTATAGGCATGTATATTAGAATATTTTAGGTATTATCCTAACGATCATTTTGATATATGAATGAAGGTCATGGGTTCAAAGGTCAAGGTCACAGATATGAATGAATACCTAAATGGTTAACTATCTTGAAAACTGTTTACTTTTTGTATATGCATGTATATTAGAATATTGTAGGTATTAGCCTAACAACCATTTTGATATATGAATGAGGGTTATGGGTTCAAAGGTCAAGGTCACAGATGTGAACAAGTTCTGAAATGATTATTTATCTCAAAAACTATAAACCTTTTGTATAGACATGTATATTAGAATATTTAGGTATTATCCTAATGATCATTTTGATATATGAATGAAGGTCATGGGTTCAAAGGTCAAGGTCACAGATGCAAATGAATACCTAAATGGTTAATTATCTTGAAAACTATTAACTTTTTATATAGGCATGTATATTAGAATATTGTAGGTAATGGCCCAATGGTCATTTTGATATATGTATAAAAGTTATGAGTTCAAAGGTCAAGGTCACAGATGTAAACAAGTACTGAAATGATTATTTATCTCAGAAACTATAGACTTTTTGTATAGGCATGTATATTAGAATATTTTAGGTATTATCCTAACGATCATTTTGATATATGAATGAAGGTCATGGGTTCAAAGGTCAAGGTCACAGATATGAATGAATACCTAAATGGTTAATTATCTTGAAAACTGTTAACTTTTTGTATATGCATGTATATTAGAATATTGTAGGTATTAGCCTAACAATCATTTTTATATATGAATGAGGGTTATGGGTTCAAAGGTCAAGGTAACAGATGTGAACAAGTTCTGAAATGATTATTTATCTCAAAAACTATAAACCTTTTTTGTATAGGCATGTATATTAGAATATTTAGGTATTATCCTAATGATCATTTTGATATATGAATGAAGGTCATGGGTTCAAAGGTCAAGGTCACAGATGCAAATGAATACCTAAATGGTTAATTATCTTGAAAACTATTAACTTTTTATATAGGCATGTATATTAGAATATTGTTGGTACTGGCACAGTGGTCATTTTGATATATGAATGAAGGTTATGGGTTCAAATGTCAAGATCACAGATACAAACAAGTACTGAGATGATTATTTATCTCAAAAACTATAAACTTTTTGTATAGGGATGTATATTAGAATATTGGCCTAATTATCATTTTGATATTTGAATGAAGCTCATGGGTTCAAAGGTCACAGGTGAGCGTTAAGGCCCATGGGCCTCTTGTATAGATCTATGATCCCATAGACAGAATTTTTTGAAGCATGCCAGAACTACTTTTTTATTTCTCCGATGACGTCATTGACATATTGTTTACATGGTTGCCATTGGCAATTAGCCGTGTTCCGCTTTTAGATTAATGCGCCATTAATATCTAGTGTAGCTAGGTAATTTGTGGTAAAAATAGTTTAAGAACCATTGTACCTTGGGGCCTCGGTGATAGAACGGCCAAATCAAGAGTGGGAGATCACAGGTTTGAACTTCAACCGTGTAATACACAAGACTTTAAATTAAAATAATACTGGGGACATTATCAACTGGTTCACCTGGTGTCCATATAATGTGACTGGAAAAGTGGTAGGCTTTTCTGCAGCATAGCACCTTAAAGCCACCCCTGAGTTTGTGCTGATACAAGATAGACAATAAAACACACATGCACATCCCATACATTAAATATATAAACCATTACATGTAAGACTGCTGGAGAATGGAAAGTACACTTTAATTTGATTTTAATACTTCAAATATAGCTTAATCAGGAAATAGTTTATATTTAATTTTATGAAAGAAGTAACCCTCTAAATCATATTTTCATTTTAGCTATCTTATGATTCTATGTTATTATCTCTTCCAGGTTGGATGTAATCCAAATGAAGATATAGCCTTCTTTGCTGTAGATTCTCTGAGACAGTTATCAATGAAGTTTATAGAAAAAGGAGAATTTTCCAATTTTAGATTCCAGAAGGATTTTCTTCGTCCATTTGAACATATCATGAAAAGAAATAGGTATTTATAATAGAGCCAGTGCTTATGTTCAATTTTTGAAACACAAACATACCAGTCCATGTTCAAATTGCAGTTCAAA
Organism: Anadara kagoshimensis; assembly: GCA_021292105.1. Taxonomy (NCBI): domain Eukaryota; kingdom Metazoa; phylum Mollusca; class Bivalvia; order Arcoida; family Arcidae; genus Anadara; species Anadara kagoshimensis. The sequence continues at coordinate 55,343,679 of CM037860.1, read as the reverse complement.
AGCAAAGTTAAAACTTTTGCAAAACTGGCAAATTTAGTTATGGATGTGAATTTTCACCAGAGAGCTGAGGCCTCTTTGAAAATAAAACATGTATTATGATAAGTTTACCTTAACATTTCAGAGAAAAAATTCAATGTATGTTTGCACATGGAAATCTGTTTACACAAAGTTGTAATGGAAAACGTGTGCAGGACAACAGATATATAATGTATAGAAACCATTTGGATTTTTCTACTGTTTGTTTCCCATATGTTGACCTTATACATATATTTGCTGTTGTAAATTAGGGGTCCAGGTGGATGAGGGGTCTTAAGCACGGGCTTACAGACCACAGACCCTTTTACCAGCTAGGTATGAATCTCACTTGGGCAGATCTTAGTGTGAGAACGTTTTACAGTTCAGCTGCCAAAGGTCATTGTTTTTCTCTAGGTACTCTGGTGTCCTTGAACTGACTGCCTCAATATAAGTGAAAGATTCTTGACTGGGTTGTAACTTCATCATGTAAAATACCATTAGTCCACTCTACTTCAGATAGAAAAAGTGTCATGAATTTCATTCTTATTCAACAGGTCTAAAGTACTAGTTGCCATTCGCAAATTGAATGAACCACAAAATAATGCCAGTGGTGGCTCTTGTTTTTTGGAATAATATTCAGTGTTTCTTAAATAGTTGTTCATTAATTTAAGATGTTAAACTTATGTTGGATTCCTTGAAATTCACAGATCTCCTACTATTCGGGACATGGTTGTGCGATGTGTTGCTCAGATGGTTAATTCTCAGGCTGCTAACATCAAATCAGGGTGGAAAAATATCTTCAGTGTCTTTCATTTGGCTGCATCAGACCTCGATGAAGGAATAGTGGAATTGGCATTTCAAACAACGGGCAAAATTATATGTGAGTATATAGTACATTTATCATTTTATACTGCATTTATAAACAGAAGTTTGATTTGACAATCTGAGTTAAGATGTCGCATGTTATCCATATTTATGGTCAATACTCTTCAAATGCAAAACATGTATCTCTGAATTTTAATGTCGGAGCTGGTGTAACAAATAAAAGAAAAGAAGGCTTGAATGCAAGAATTATTAGCGATTTAGACTCCACTTCTCTGCCTACGGTTGTAAACAATCGATATAATTAAGCACAAACACAAAAGCAAAGCAAAACTGAAAACGAGAAAATTAAGTTAAAAACATGACCATCCACCACGGAAGCGAGACCGGTGTTCTGGAAGGGTAAGCACCTTTCGTATAGCTAGCTAAGTAATTTTTGTTTGTTTGTTTATTGATGTGTTTGTATTTATTTCTATTTACAGCCAGTATATGTGAGAAGCATTTTGCATCTATCATAGATTCATTCCAAGATGCCGTTAAATGTTTATCGGAGTTTGCATGTAATGCCGCCTTCCCTGATACAAGTATGGAAGCCATTAGACTCATCAGAAATTGTGCTAAATATGTGGCTGAAAAACCTCATGTAAGTACACAGAAATTGTCTTTGGTTAGCCCAGTGGGTGTACCCACCAATATGCATGTCATCATGTAAGTACACAGAAATTGTCTTTGGTTAGCCCAGTGGGTGTCTCCCACCAATATGCATGTCAGTTTGCCTTTTAAAATCCCTGTTTCCAGAAATGAGACATATTGAGGTAAGACTTTCCCCACCCATAATATTTGTCTGGGTTACTCCTCCAAGAAGATATTTTTACTAAACCTGGTAAGCTATTAGACTCATCAGAAGTTGTCCAAATTATTTGGCTGAAAAACCTCATGTAAGTAACAGAAATTGTCTCTGGTATTAGCCCACTCGGTGTCTTGGACTAATATATGTTTTGAACAAAAAAATGAAGACTTTATCATGCTCAAAATCCAATTTCCACCTGTAATGGAAGGGATAATCAGCAGGTGTATTGCGGAAATGAAAAATAAACAATACAGAAAAGAACAATTTTCATACAAAAATGAGATTCTTTTTTTTTAAGCAGAAAAGTCATATCAAATTGTGGAAATAAAATGTGATGCTTTTATGAACTGTCTGATTGACCTTTTAATAATTAAATTTTGTTTTCATTTGAAAAATACACATACTCAGCATTATGTGTTAGTTTCGTAGCTAGCGACATTGACACTTAAAAATCACTTGGACAATAAAAATTAACTCTTGTGATTTTTGACTTATTTATTTATGGAATATTGGGAGTTACAGTCCAACCTGCCTTAAAGGCCACCTCTATATAAGGGTCACCTGCTTATAAAGGCCAGTTAAATTCTACTCCAAGTGTTCTTTATTCATATTTGAACCTGTATATAAAGGCCACCTGCCCATAAAGCCACTTTTGCTGGATCCCTTGGTTGACTGTATATTAATGAGTATTTCTGCTTTTTTGGATTGAAATAAGTATTGTTTTATTTTATAGATGTTTAGAGAACATGCAGGAGAAGATTTAAATGTACCAGAGGAAGACAGAGTTTGGGTAAAGGGGTGGTTCCCTGTATTGTTTGAACTGTCTTGTGTTATAAACAGATGTAAATTGGATGTCAGAACTAGGTAAGTATCTTTCAAGAAAAATAATGCAAGACATTATTGATAAGTATCCCCACTTTCACTGAAACTATAAGGGGGGATATATATTTAAATGTTTTTTTGTGTATTCAAGAAAAGATAAAAGTGTTAAGAACATATAAATTTTTCTCACTAGATGAATTACATATTAATATTGGCCTTAATAAAAAAAAAATTAATATTGGCCTAATTGCTTGAATCATTACATCTAAAACTACATTAATTTCAAAAGACCTTAAAAACCAATGTCCTGTGTCAGGGCAGGAGTGGCACGTTAAAGAACCCTCCCTGCACATTGTCCTGAATGCACTGCAAAGGTAAAAATTTGTGCCACTTCAGCTATAGCTGGCAACATCTCGATATAAGTGAAATATTCCTAACTGGGACCTAAATCCCCATTTAATCAACAGTACATGTAATTTGTGTTACTCCTCACAGTAATCAACTAGTAGCATAGATGAGACATAAGTATGAGTTCTTTTTTTCATGTTTATCCCCTACCTTTATAAGAAAGAGGAAAATATAAAAATTTGAAGTTTCGCCCTTCTATCCATCCAGACACTTCTTGTCCAGAGTAATTGTCCAAAAACTATGAAACTTTATTTTAGGAAACTACATGTAGTTGCAAATTATCAACATTTATAGGAGATACACACATCATTTACCGAAGTTGGTTTCCTCATGTTCCTGGAAGTTATGGGCCCTTTAACGAAAAGTGCCCTCTGTCTAGAGAGCCACATTCGCTGAATTTGTTGTTCATATTTGTTTTATTTATTACAACAGAGGGTTAACAGTTATGTTTGAAATAATGAAAACATACGGAGACACATTCCAGAGACATTGGTGGAAAGATTTATTTAGAATCGTTTTCCGAATTTTTGATAACATGAAGTTACCGGAGCAACAGAATGAGGTTGGTGTAACAGGTGTAAGTGCATATTTAGTTATGATAGATGTGTAAAACGCTTCACTTAACAATAACTCGGTGTGTACCACTCTCACACGGTTTGTAAACTTTTACTAGATTTTATGGGTTATGATAACAAGTATTTCTTTCTTTAAGAGTTTGTGTGTGTTGGGGGGAGGGGGGGGGGATATAGACCCATGGAAAATTTGTTAACATTTACTAAAGTTTCAGAGTTGAACTTATATGAACCAAAGGGAAGGGATGCGAGTGAATGTTTGATTATTCATTAATTGCTCCAATTTCTTTTTCAAGGGGATTTTTGTCTTATATCTTGTTTCGGTCAAATTTGATGCATTCTGCAGAGTTATGTTTTTTGCAAGAACTTTTCAATGGAGAATGATCAAAAATACTTGGAATTTGTTAGATAAAGTGAAAGAAAATGATTCATTTCATGTTTTTCCCCAAGTAAACTAACATCATTATATTTAACATTTAATAATTTTAATTTTAAACCAAGAAGTGAGATATTTCCGAGAGAATAATCATGAAGGGGACTCCTAAATTTTAATTTAACTTAGATCTATTCCAAGTGTAAGAAAGTTTGTCAGTTTGCTTGCTGAAAGTTGGTGGTTTCCAGGCACTCTTAACCACAAATGGCTGAAATAATACTGATGTGTTTTTTGACAATATTTTACTCATTCTGTAGGCACTCTGATTTCCTCTACCATTTCTAAATTGGCAACCTTAATATAATGATCGGGGCATAGAAAATTGACGGATCGCCGGTCACGCCCACAATGTTCTGACAAAGGCCGCCATCACAGTATCAAAGCAGCGTCAGGGCAACTTATGACCTACTAGTGTCAGTGACGTCATTAAACGGCGCAATTTAGACCCGAGTTTTTGTTCTTTTTGCGTGTAATTCAAGCATGCCAGACCTTTGTCGGAACATTGTGGGCGTGGTCAGCGATACGTCAATTGATATGGGGATAACACACCATTTTTCCACTCCATTCCATAACCATAAAATCTAGTGAAATTTTTCTCTCTTCATGAAATTCACCCTAACTTCTAGCACACATCTATTGTAAAACAAATATCACTTATAACTTGTGTAAATTTGTGGTGTCTTTTAATGTTTTATTATTGTAATGTATATATAACATTTATATAATATACATGTATGAAAAAATAAAAATATATAACCAGTGGTATTGTACACTGCCATCCATAAATTATTATACATGATTGCAACTGGTCATATCATTATAGACTGGAAATGGAATTAAATTGTTGAACACATCATACTGCTGAAAGCTGAGTTTTGAGCTAAGAATGTTTTTACATGTATCTAGACAAATACTGTAAAGGGGATAATTTTCGCGTGGGTAAAATTTTCGCTTATTTCACGCTAAAGAAATTACTAAATATCTACCATACAGGTTAATATATCACATATATAGTATATACACCCACTTATATCGGTAATGCAAAAATTACACCCACGCGAAATGCCAGATTTCAGAAATCGCGAAATTTTCACCCCGCGAAAATAATCCCCTTTACAGTTTATTTTCCCAAAATAATCCAAGAATAATGTTTTTTAAAATGGAACAATTTCTTTCATACATTTACATCATTAAATTAAGATATCACTTTCAAAAAATTTAATATTTCAATATTATAAATGAAATTGGACATGATGATTTTAATACATGTTTGTGTATAAAGCTTGGACAAACATAAATGTGTATAGAAACATGTATTTATGTATGACTGTATATAATACCTCTTTTTATTCCAATACATTACTAATTTGAGGCTGTTATTGGGGAATAATTTAACAACTTTTAATTTCAGCTTCTGACTTACATTGTATTTTTTTCTGCTGTTCTTTACTGTCTTTCAGATTTGTCAAGACAAAATTTTCATCTCATTGTGAGGTAGCTTCGGAGTGTAAATCCAGGCTCACATATTTTTTAATTGTTTGGTTTAATTTCTGATTTGATGGTCATTTGTTTTGTATTGTTGCTCAGTATTTCAAGGGAAAAAAAGGGATTCCTCAACTCTGAACCATCAATTACAGAGCTCGCATTTAACCCGAGACTTGGTATTTCAGTTTTCTCTTGCTATGAACTAGCTGACTAGTCTAATAAACAATGTGATGAAAAAAGCATCTTGTTAGGTCAACATCTTTCCTAGCCTCAAGTCTCATCAAATTTGTATGGGGTTCGCCGCTGTACCATGTGATCAATACCTCTTAACGTTTGTGCGGAACAGTTTGGAAAACGTCAACGTCCCAGAATAACGTCGTTTTTACGGGAAAACGTCATATTGTGCGATTCCATGTCTATTGGAAACAAGCGTTTTGCAGACACGTTAGAAGGTATCACGTGGTACAGCGGCGAACCCCATTGGAGAGTAAAATATTCTCCTTAGATGAAATGCAAGTTTATCACAAAGTGTACTTGCAAATGTCAATGCTACTGACGGCTAGGGCCTGGAGGCATCAAATTAAGAGTCTGGATCTAGGCCTCAGTGTATTTGTTGATACCTATTCTCTACTTAGCTAGCGACTGCAACATTGTCAAATTAAAAGTTCTTTTTCCTAGGCCATACTATGCAGCCAATCAGAGGTTCGAACACACAATTTTTAAATCATGAGTTTTAACCATGTGTCTTCTCCATCATATGAAAATATATTTTTATAAATTTTTTATTTTGATATCTATCTTGTAATTATTACACCTTACAGGAGCCACAGGTAAAAACTTTTTTTATCAGAAGTAAAATTTGACTTTTGCATCATCAGATTGATATTATGATAATGGTCTTGTGTTGTTAGGTTTGCATCGGGGATGTTTATGGATGTGAATGCTTTTATTCCTATATATATATATATATTATCCATATTGTTATGTTAAGTATTTTTTAGCTCATCTGAGTAAATCACTTAGATGAGCTGTTGCGATTATTAACTGTTTGTCTCAAATAGCTATATGATATAGCATCTTTTGGATATTTAGTATTTAATTTGCACTAATCTTGACTATAAGGATCCATATAGGGTCGATTTGACTGTAGGGGCCCTTACAGGGTCAAATAAATTATATTAAATTCTTTTATGATTAAACTAGAACAAAAATGGGACTCAGGTGAGCATCAAGGCTCCTGTTTGAATTTGGTATATTTGCTTTGTCATAATGCCAAATGGGGATGTGTCATGTGATGGAGCCATTACCGGTATGTTTGTACATACAGAGTATTTCTAATTAATCAGATATAAAAAATTACTAGGAATGGTTATTCTTAAAAATAAAATTTTTGACAGGAAATCATAGAACTTTACAATTACATGTATTATAAAAAAATTGCATGTACAAACATGAAAATGAGTCTATCATGTGACAATGCAAATATTAAAGAATGTATATAACCTTGCCTTTCCCTGGGAAATGAAAACAAAATGTTTACCAGTATGTACATATAGGAGTGGAATGCTTATTATAAATGTATGAATATCAATCAAAGGGCAGATAATCCTCTTAAACATTCATGATTGTGCATCCTTTCGTTTCCCTTCCTTATTTAAATAGAACGAGGCAGTTTTATAAAAATGTATATAAAAGTTAAGAGTCAGACCTGGTCTAAATTTACATACTGCAAAATGTACATTTGTTTCTCACCAATGGGACAGTTAAAAATTTTACAATGAGCGAGAAACATTGGTGGTAAAGTTCAAATTTGTTCAAATTTCAGAAAAATGCTTTATCTTTATTTTGCGCTATTTAAGGATTTTTAGCTCACCTGAGCCGAAAGGCTCAGATGAGCTATTGCTATCTATCACCGTCCGTCGTTCGTCGTCCGTCGTGCGTCGTCCGTCGTGCGTCGTGCGTAAACTTTACATTACAATCTTCTCCTCCAAAACTACTGAGCCAAATTTGATGAAACTTGGTGATTATTATGCCTAAGTAACAGGCTTTCAAAATTGTGTTCGGGTTTGACCACGCCCAACAATATGGCTGCTGTTACTATAAATAGCCAAAAGACAAAACAATCTTCTTCTCTGAAACCAAAAGGTGCAGGCAAATTTTGATTGGATATTTGGATTCAGGATACCTAGATACACTAAAATTGTGTTTTTCATGAAAATTGGACGAAAAATAGGTTACGCGTTTTTTGCGTAAAATTATGTAATTTTTAAAATGAGACATTTATTGTTATAACTTCATAATGGCTGAAGATAATTGTATGGAGTTTTCACTGTTGATCTTGTCTTGCAATTTTCTTCCGATTGATGTCAAGGTCAAAGTTCAAGGTCATGTCCCAGTTTTTGACCTTTGATAAAATTGCTATTTTTTAAATTGCTATTTTTTGTGATAATGATGTAGGATTTTTTATTAATTGTAGGTATTGACATGACGATCATTTTGATATATCAATTAAGGTCATGGGTTCAAAGGTCAAGGTCACAGATGTACAAGTTTACCAAAAAAGTTCATTATCTGCAAAACTATGAACTTTTTGTATATTAGAATATTGTAAATAATGGCCAAATGGTCATTTTGATATATGAATAAAGGTCATAGGTTCAAAGGTCAAGGTCATAGATGTAAACAAGTACTGAAATGATTAATTATCTCAAAAACTATAGACTTTTTGTATAGGCATATATATTGGAATATTGTAGGTATTGGCCTAACGATCATTTTGATATATGAATGAGGGTCATAGGTTCAAAGGTCAAGGTCATAGACATGAACGGATATTTAAAGGGTTAATTATCTCAAAAACTATAAACTTTTTCTATAGGCATGTATATTGGAATATTGTAGGCATTTGCACAACGATCATTTTGATATATGAATGAAGGTCATAGATTTAAAGGTCAAGGTCATAGATGCAAATGAATACTTAAATGGTTAATTATCTCAAAAACTATAAACTTTTTGTATAGGCATGTATATTGGAATATTGTAGGTATTGGCCTAACGATCATTTTGATATATGAATGAAGGTCATAGGTTCAAAGGTCAAAGTCATAGACACGAACAAATATTTAAATGGTTAATTATCTATAAAACTATAAACTTTTTGTATAGGCATGTATTTTGGAATATTGTAGGTATTGGCTTAACGATCATTTTGATATATGAATGAAGGTCATAGGTTCAAAGGTCAAGGTCATAGCTGCAAACGAATATTTAAATGGTTAATTATCTAAAAAACTATAAACTTTTTGTATTGGCATGTTTATTGGAATATTGTAGGCATTTGCACAACGATCATTTTGATAAATGAATGAAGGTCATAGGTTCAAAGGTCAAGGTCATAGATGCAAACAAATACTTAAATGGTTCATTATCTCCAAAAACTATCAATTTTTTGTATAGGCATGTATATTGGAATATTGTAGGAATTTGCACAACAATCATTTTGATATATGAATAAAGGTCATAGGTTCAAAGGTCAAGGTCATAGATGCTTACGAATACTTAAATGGTTAATTATCTCAAAAACTATAAACTATTTGAATAGGCATGTATATTGGAATATTGTAGGTATTGGCCTAATGCACATTTTAATATACAGATGTTTTAGCTGTTTATAAATAATTTATTGTAGCTAGACTTTAGATATGTTATATATAGCATACTTATATAATAATTATTATAATTAATTTGCAAAAATACTTTCATATTATTGGCCCTTACTGCTGAAAATTTTGATATACTCTTTTATTAATGTCATTGACCATTGAACCTCTGCGTAAGATATGTACTCTGCCTCAGGTGAGCGGTAAGGCCCATGGGCCTCTTGTTAGTTATAATTTCTTAAAATAATTTGTATTTGGATGTTTCATTTCAAATTCTAATGTTGTGATACCAGAAGTTTTATTTCATGAAAATAAAGTTTTTTTGTTTTGAAAGCATGATATGAAGAGGTTATGTCAAGAGTCTGGTAATGGATCATTATAATTGCATCTTGTTTAATGATTATTTGAATAATTGTAATTACAAACTATTAATTTTAATTTTTCATAATTGGTTATTATTGTCAAACCCTTAAATAGCAGAGATGATACAATGATCATCTTCGACATCGAAGGACAAACTGCCATGCATCAATGGTTTGAATTTCAAACTGTTTATTCATTGAAAATCAAAAATGCTGATCTTTTTTATTGTTAATTTTATTTTTATTCGAATGTGTAAAAATTTGCAGACCTTTTTTTATGGTGATGGATTTTGCATCTGCATGTAAATGTTTTTGTTTCTTTTAACACAGGAGGTTAAGATCTATTTTCCAGTAAAAGTTTGACAACATTTGACAACTGTGTGTGTGTGTGTGTGTGTGTGTGTGTGTGTGTGTGTGTGTGTGTTTAGATACATAATCACTATTGGTGAATCAGAGAAAGTGTGGGGTTTGTCTATTTATACATTTAGGTAATGGATATTATATAGGGTTTTTTCCTAATAATAACTGACTGGCTGAGTGGTCTTAAGTCCAGCTTATGGATTCTATTTGGGTTGGTAATTGTATAGGAAGTTTGTCATTTTATTTGGATGAATGTCAATGGTTTATTCAGGACACTTTGATCTCCACCACCGCATCAAAACTAATTTGTGTCAATACTGTACAGTTGCTTTTATTCACTGGGGATTTAATTTCGCTATATTCGCGGTTTGACTTAATAGTGCAAAATTAAATACCAAGTGAATATTTCCATGTAGCATTCATTAAACTTAGACTTAGATAATCCATACAGAAAATTGTTAACACTGGCCACTGAACAGCGAAATTTTATACCTGTGAATAAGTTCCAGTGTCTGAACCACGAAATTTTATTACCGCAGAATTAAACAACTATACAGTACATAAGTAACAGAATTGATTGTGGGGTGTAAAGCACTACTACTCCACTTCCGTATATTGACTAATAAACTATGCCCCATATTCAAACCTTTTAAGAGAATGAATACAAATTGTGTGATAATTGCCTGTTTCGTTTCATACAACTATTTTGTGAAATAACCATTTCTAATTATGTTTTTACTTGGAACAGAAAGCTGAATGGATGACCACGACGTGTAACCATGCGTTATACGCCATCGTTGATGTGTTTTCTCAGTACTATATACTACAGGACATACTACTGTCCGAGTTATATGACCAGCTACACTGGTGTGTACAACAGGATAACGAGCAACTCGCCAGGTCTGGGACAAACTGTCTGGAAAATCTGGTGATATCTAACGGAACTAAGTTTAACACAGACGTGTGGAATAAAACATGTACCTGTATGTTGGACATCTTTAAAAGCACCATACCTGCAAGGTAATTTTAATTAAATAATTAAAATTCAAAATGCACCTTTATGTTGAAAATCTCCAAACATCATACCTATTGATTTATTAGTTAGATTATTGATGAATAAAGTATTGGGGTGTAAAACATCTTGATCTGTTGGGGGAAATCTGAATTTTTCTTACATAAGAATTTGTGTCTGAATTTTCTGAAAAACTTTTATCTTTATTCTTAATTTTGTCTGAAAATTCTTCATTCATTGATTTCATGAAGAATTTCTGATATGAAATAGTTTTTCTGAAATTTCAGTAAGGCAACTATTTATCCAATTCAGAAAAAAATCATAATTTCTGACAAGTAATAAAATTGCCTGCATCTTTCTGAAATTTCAGCTAGACATGTACTTGACTCCATTCCTAACACTCTGTAATACTCAGTATCAGTCTTTTTATTATCAATTGTACATGTATCTATATCTATATTATAATAATTACACTGACTACTAATGTACCGTCATGATATGCTGTATTATAATAATTTATTATCGTTTTTAGTTTACTAACATGGCAGCCAGATGTTCCAGATTCCCCCAACTCTCCAGGTTCTAAGAATGACACCATTGTTGAAAATGACATGTCTATATCAACAGAAGATGTGCATGTAAGTGTATACTAGTACTATTCATCAGCTTATTTTGAAATATGTTTATACTACTGCAATTACCAGTCTAGTTTAATAATGTTGGTACTTCTTAAAGTTTTTAATTACTAAACTGTTGACAAATTTACTTTTTAGCAAAATATGAAATTGTAAATGTTGGCATGCTATACATTAAAATTTTAATTAAGTTGTACTTATTATTGTTGATTTTAGGATGCAGTTTCAATGGGAAGCAATGCTGATGCTAGATCACTTCGCCGTAGCAACAGTAACCATAGTGTACAAAGCACAGTATCCCAGGATTCAAGGGAACATAAAATTCCACATTCAAGTAAGATATTAGATTGGCTTTGACAGCATCTAATTGTATTTATAATGGACATTAAAGGGATTTCACATTTTTTACATAATTAACTCTTGGAAATAAGACTTTTGTTCTTTCCAAATGAAATTTAAAAATATATATCAAATCAGCATTACTTTTAGATAGTGGTTACATTTGTCTCTGTTACATACCTGTGAAAAATCTAGGGGTCATAGATACTTGCAGATCACACCCTTGGCTGGTGGGGATGATTGGCAAGTCTACTGTCAGTCCTCAGAATTCACATACTTGTATGTACTACGTATTTGTAAAAATTGTTTCATTTTTCATACACATGCAGAGAGAAAGAGAGAGAGAGAAGGAAGAGAGAGAGATTTAACATATACATTGGATTGTTTCCCGGGTTTTATCATGTTGCCATTTAATCATTGAATATTTTGTTATTTTTTCAGAAGTTGGAAGTGATCATAAGTTATTTCAAGGCTTGTTAATTAAATGTGTAGTACAACTAGAGTTGATACAAACCATAGACAATATACTGTTCTTCCCTACAACAAGTAAAAAAAGATGCTGAAAATCTAGCTGCTGCTCAGGTATAGTGATAAATATTATACAATTATATATCCTTACAAAGGCGTTTGTCATCATACCACACAATTCTTTGATGGGTCTGATTAGTTTTGAAAATGAACAGTGACTACATTTGTATTTTATGTTTCCATTCCTGGTAGCCAAAATTGCCTTTGGCTACTAGTTGCATGAACACTTCTTTAAAAAAGTGACATATTTTAGCAAATTTATAAAAAATGCTTTAAAAAGGATAATATTTACACAAATTTTGGAAATGTAGCTGCTAATAATTTTGATTTGTGGAAACCTAGGTATTCATTACTCAGTAAGATTGAAAAAGTAAAAAGTAAGTTATTTTTTCATGTCTGATCATATCTATATATGTTAAAATGATTTCTTCTTGACAAAAACTTCTATAATAATGTCGATTTGAAATACACATTAGAAAAGACTGTTATTTTTTATTTCCTCCTTATAGACGGAATCTGGAGAAGCTTCTGGGATAGACGTAAATCAACAAAAAGAGGACCAAGGAATGTACCAGTATTTAGATACGACTGAACTGTTCTTACTCGTCGACTGTCTTTTAGAATCTCATAAATTTGCCAAAGCATTCAATTCCAATCATGAACAAAGAAACATCCTTTGGAAAGCAGGTGTGTAGTCATAATAATTACATGTATATGTTAACATACATTATTTGCAGTGTTAAGATTTAAAGCGCTTTAAAGATGATTGTTGAAGAGGGTAATTTCGTCATCGGAAACGGAAAGGACAAGCCAGATTTGACTCGAGATTTTGTCCTTGCACATGGGCAAATGAATATGATAAAACAACTCACAATTACAAATAAGTACTCGCATTTGCGAGTGTTTTACTCGCATTGTAGAGCCCTGCTTCCTGATGTACCAAGGATAACTTGATGTCATAACTTTGTTTCAAAAATTTTCTTTGTTGGTTGTCAAATGACATTTTAAAATATCGAAAAATCTTTGTGTATTTATGTATTTTTTGCCTGGATCTTAATTTTTGGAATGCATAACTAGTGCTGTTAATCACAAGATTGTAATGTGCAGAGTTGAAATATCAGCAAACAATAATTTATCCTAGAAGAGTGCTCAAATTCACATAACTGTAAAATTGGAAAATTTCTGCATCAGTTAATTTTTGGAAGAAGTGACAATTTATATGTGTACCTTTATTTATCAGATGACAGTGCAATAGCAAATGAATAAAATATTTACACTTTTTTATGGCAAAAATCCGTTGAATCGGTCAGCATATTTTAGAAGTTAAAAATCTTGAATCTAGTAATATTGTCACAATGTATTTATGTATATATATTTTATGTTATTGGTGAATAAAATGGTTTAGATTCAACTCAAAAAAAAAAAAAAAAATATTTGCATAAGTTTTATTTCCGTGTCTTGTACTGTCGCCAGTTTACAGAAACAATCTATATTTCATTTAGAAATACATGTATTAAATATTTCATATGTTAAACCTAAATTAATGCAAAAAAATCTTTTTTTTTCCCCCAGGATTCCGAGGTAAAGCAAAACCAAACTTGTTAAAACAAGAAACCCAAAGTTTAGCCTGTTTGTTTAGAATTTTATTCCGTATGTACAATGATGAAACAAAGAGATCCACATGGAAAGACATAGAAGATAGACTAATAGAGTAAGTTATTAAATTAAGTGATATGAAATTAATAAACTGTAATTAATTGAGTCATATTTTGGGCTGTGATGTTGAAGTATGTTCCTTATTTTGGAGAAACAATGAGAAAATAGACATGCTTTCAGATTTAGTGTGGTAGTAGCTGAAAATGTAAAATTTCTTTAAGGATTTAAAAAAGCTCCACATTTTATTTTCCGCCCCAGATAATATGCACTGTGGTGCTCATTAAATTTGTAACTATGATGTATACAACATGATGCAAATGTTATTGATTTTCTTATTAAAAAACTTGGTAGACTACTGCTATGCCAGACCTGCATTATACAGTACTGTAGTAAAAATCTTGTAATGTTTGTCTTACCATGAGACTATAACTACTGTTTTACAGAAATCTCTGTTTGGTAAAGAGTATAAAAGCTAAAAATTATTTTTGCAATATAGAGAGTTCAAAAAGAAGATAAGTTTGAAGATAATTCGTTTTTGAAGACAAAGTTGGGTCTTCAGTTCTTTTTCTGACATGAGAGAGAAGAGAGGGCTGTTTTCATTTACATAATTTTTTTTTACAGGGTGTGTAAAGATGCGTTGGATTACTTTGTATCGTTACAATCAGATAGTCACCGTGAAGCTTGGAACAGTCTACTTATACTCCTACTGACAAGACTAATGAAGATGTCTGATGAAAGAGTAAGTATCGTTCCCATGGAGATGGGGAGATTGACTTTGGATGTAGAGTTTGATGGGCTGTGGTTTGAGATATTCAGAGCTGAAGGGGTGGTAGGAAGGTAGATGGGCTGTTGGGTAAAGAGTGGGGGGGGGGGGATTGATAAATTTGAGGGAGAAAGGACTGATGGAAAAAGAGGTTTCTCTGGAGACTCTAGTTTCCTCAACCATCTTATAGCTGATCGCTTGATATACCCCCAGCAAATGAAAGTACTGTATAACTGGTAATTTTTATGGTACGAAATTTTCAAGATTTTATAGTGAAAAGCCCTATCAAAAATTTACGAGATTTTAATTTTCGCGGTTGAGGGTTAAGGAGAAAAAAATATTGTAACCGTTTTTGCTCCCATTGTTCAAATAAAACAACACTTGTAATTGGGTGAAATAAAAAAAAAAGTAAATCTAGAATCAATTCCACCCACCTTAAAACATATCAGATATACATTAAATTAACCAATAAATGTAAAATAAATATAACTTTTAATTCCTCTTTTCCTATAACTACTGGTATATATTTTCTTGATTTGTAAGCTTAATAGACTTCTTTTACATTTATCACCATATGTATTGTAAGTAAAAAATCTTGTCACTTTGTATGGAGGGACATAGTGATGTCATCCCAGTACATTTGACACTTGTAATAAATTTTAAGATGTATCTTAACATACAATTTTATATATATTTCAGTTCCGTGTACACGCTTCGGCATATTACCATTTACTATGTGAAGTATTGATGTTTGATTTGAAGTTAGAAATGAGATCTACAATCAGAAAATTCTTCTCTCGAGTTGGTCCAGTATTTGCAGTTACGGAGAGCTAGTGTGTGTCATACGAACACATCCTCGGGACAGTTGATTCAGCTACAGTAAGAGAGCCACAATCTTCAGATTTTATGAGATGGTGAAGAAGTTTTGGTTCTTAATCTACAAAATCAGGCTGCATAATAAAATGTTTTGAAAATAAGTGTTATGACTGACAAAGTGTTTTACAGTGCAAAAGTCAAAATTAAGTTTACATCATTACATTGACCTGATATTCACAGTTTGTACAAGTTTTATGTGATAAAATCTCATGTTTTCAATAATTTTATTCCAAAATATTGATAATTTTCAGAAATTGAAAGAATTTGTTTAATGTGCGATATTTGTTTTTCCAGAAAAATGTCTTGAAATTGATCTCAAAAGAAGCATTGATGTACTATACTAAAGACCTGTAATCAAACAAATATGTATTGAACTCTGATCCCAAAAAGTAATACCGTCTGACCAAAATAAAATACCCTTTGACCAAAATGAAATAACCTCTGACCAAAATAAAGTTCTATCTGTCCAAAATAAAATGGAAAGACTTCTTTGCAAATACAAAATGTAATATCAGATTGTTATATTTTACCAGCTAAAACAAGATTTTGCATGAAAAACAAAAGGATAAATGAAAAGCAAACTTGTCAAAATATTGGGTTTAAAATCATTAAAAAAATATAAGATAATCTCCCTAGAAGTTTAGATTGGATGCTCACAATGAATAGCATAGAAAAGTTGAATGTTTGTAGAACGTTGAAAACTTGGCTTACATTATTGATATTATAAAATAAAAATTATAAAGTGTGCCTTCAATACTTGTAATTTTTATTCATCCAAAATCAGTGTATATTTTGTGTGTGTGGAATACTTTAAGTCTACAAAATTAAGTGTTATTATTTGTTGATGAGATTGATGCATTCCAATTTGACTAGCACATTAGAGCATTATTTGTTTTAAGATACATACATACATGTAGATAACTGACTCACTGGTTTTGCCAAAATTGATTTTCCGTGAAGTTTCAAATACTGTTTGTGGTTCATATTGTATGAATGTGTTATAATTTTAATGGTTAAAACTTAATAAAACAACATTCCAGCTCACTTTACAGTTTTAAAATTTGTTTTAGGGGTAAAACTTTTTTCTGCAATTTTTGTCAGATACATGCATGTGTTTGTCACGTTAAATACTTAATTTAATAGCCTGTCTGTATTAAGAGTATTGTTGCATTGAGTTTAATTTATTTTTACATTTGGGCACCATTGCAATGCAGATATTATTTCTTTATTTCTTCATTTTTTGTTCATTCCTTTATGATTTGTCTGTTCTGCAACATTGTCATATCTCTCTGATCAAAATCAAACTGAATGTTAGTTTGTATCATAAGTTTTTTTTTTCAAAATGTACATGTAAACTGATTTGATGTCAAGAGTGTAATCACTGAAATGCATGATTTTTTTGGAAATCATTCCAGAACATCTCATGTACACAACCTCTTTTTGTTCATTTGAAGTGAGTGAAATTCTGTTACTTCCTTCATTAGAACTTTGTGTTAATTCATTTCTGTAATAAAATCTATGTGTCAAAATACGATCTTGGTCACTTGATGTTCATTTAAGAAGAGACAGTCATGGGACGATGTGTTTGTGACTAAACACAGTCTAGGACATTTAGTGTCGAAAGAATCTGTGGGACACTGTATTCGTGTCAAAAGATATTCTGGGACACTTAAGAAGTGTTCATGTTAAAGGTTCAGGATCATGGGATGGGACACTTGGTTTATACATTTGTATATCCTTTCTCAGATCTGTTCCTTAAATACAATAATACACATACAATGCCTTTATGGTCGCATTTTGTACATTTAATAAGAATTCCATGTTTTCATTAATTTGCATTAAAAGGCCAATTTATTTTTGTTTATCATTGTGATAAGTATGATTGAAGTGTGTGTGTGTGCATACATGTGTAAATTCATGATACATGCATGCTATGGTAGAAATGCACCTTTCGTATAGCCAGCCATTTTCTGTAAATAGGGATTTTTTGACAGTTGAAACATTGAAGCCTACCTTTGACTTGCATCACAAAGTTGAGTTGAAAATTAAACTACATAGATGAGGTTATGTCATTTCTTGCAAAAAAATTCCCAATTTTCAGAATTTTTTATAACTGTGGTAAATGTTCTGAATTCCATCTGTATACATAGACAATGTATGTGAGTTTGCTATTAAATGTATAAATGTAATTAATTTCTAAGATAAATATTCATTTTTATTTTACTTCTTATTCTTAGGCTTTGTTTGTTACACTTAGTTGAAGCAGTCATTTTTGTGTTGCTGCGGTCATTTTTATTTAGCTTGTGTTTGTACATACATCAAAAGGGATTTTGGAAGAATGAATTAAGTTTATTATATATGAGGATCTTATTTGAACTCTGTAGTTTCATCAGATTTTTACTTAAAATAAACTTGTATGCAATATTTGATCATTTATTTATTTTAGAAATTTATTAGACCATATTGGTTTTGCAATGTATTACTGATGGGCATTACAGAACTATGACAATGTCCAGTTTTCTGAAGTAGTGGTTAAAATATACTTGTACGTAATCTTCTACTTGCACCTTTATTCATAGAACGACAAAAAGATTTAATTATGCTTGATACTGTAAATCATGAAATTTTTGTGTTCTTTTTATTTTTGCATAAATTCACAAAAAAATATAATTTTCACGAATAATTTATTTTGACGTAATTCACTTGCATTTGTAGTGATCCTTAGCCAGCGACATGGAAATAAATGTACTGTATGTGGATATGTTGAAATGACGATTGACGTGTAAATTAACTGACACACAAAAAATTCTCTGTTTACAGTACTAGTGGTCCAGTAGGATATGAAAAATTAGTATAGATAAAGAAGTTGTAACGGATTTCATATAATTTATTAACATTAGGTCATTTCCGGGTAAAATGGTCCTTGCAAAAATGCAGTATGTTTGGTACACTTTTGTTATAGAAGTATCTTCTGTGTGGAGTAGTTTCTCTAATCACTCGGTTCTTCCTTCACAGTTTGGAGCTAACAACACTTGTTGTGATTTACCTTGTTGTCTAATTCATGTTCCTTCACAACTTCCTTCAAATTTACTATAGTACCCTTATCATATTAAAATCATTATATTTATTGACTTGGTGCATTAAACATTTGTTTTTCCCTCTTTCCCTTTTCAATATTCATCCAGAAAATTATTTAAATTGAAAAGCAGCATATCAAATGAAACATACATCAGCACTCTCTTAAAAAAATTTCATTATAATATTTTCATTATCATATATTTATTACAAGTGTACTTTCAAATCAAATATTTGGATATTTTCATTTAAATTTTCTCAAGTTATGAAAACATGCAGGTAATTTTATTAATTTACTTGACTTTTGAAGAGCATGTTTTTGGAGCATGTAGGTAATTTTCATTTACGTAGCATTTAAAGTGTTAAGATTATGTTTGTTTTAATTCATCATTATGTGTGTATATATAGCGTTCCACTGATTGATGCATATTTATTTGAAGATTCTTAAATGGTAAGCTATACGACTCGTCTTTCCCACTGAAAGTGATGACATGTATATTGTTGTGTATATGTATGCTTTATTTATGTTTTTATATATATATATAAAGATATGTATTATATTATTATTATGATTATTGTTTATTATAAAATATGGTTAATTTTATAAAACATTAATGGTGCCACTATGCTGGAATAAATTATTTAAACAAATGGTTGTCTTCGTCTCTCTTTTAATATATGGGAGGTAAGGGTTCAAATTCAGGCTGGATCTGACCAAGACTTAAAAAGCAGTACAGTGACTGTTCTTTCACCAAGCACTTGGTATTTAGAAGTGAAAGTCACAGAAAGAGACCTTAAATCTCCCTAAATCCTTAAACCATAACAGGTGTGCACGCTAAAAAACCCTCCCTGCACATTGCCCTGAGCACACTGCAAAGGTAAAATGTTCTGCCACTTCACTTAAAGCTGGTGATTATAAATCAGTCAATCTCTCTTAGCTCACCTGCACAAAGTTCCAAAGAAGTATTGTTCATATAACCAGCATTTACATCAGCATCAGTGTCCATGGTCAGTACATATCTATTTAGCCCTAAAATATGGACAAAGTAGAGTATTGATAATGATGTATGCCCCAAGTCAATTATATCAAAGCTGTCAGTTTCAGGATGTGGTGAAAACAGGAGGGTTGTGATCAGTAACATCTGTAATATGATGATAAATATAGCTGAAACTGCTGTTAATTTATGTTGTATGTCACTTTTGTTGTTATTAGTCATGAAGTGTTAAAATCATTTGTGACAACATCATGAATTATGGTTTTGATTCAAATTTGTCCATAACTTGAAAAATGGTAAGACATTAGAGTCACCACAATATATAATCCTTTAAAAACTAAAAGTCAACTTGAGAGGCATTGGTAGAAACCAACTTGTATTTATGATGAATATGTTGGTGATGATGAAAACAGTGTAATCTTCAAGCATAGCTGTGTGCATGTGTGTGTAGGTACTAGTGTGAGAGTTTTTCGGTTTGATTACCGAAAGTCAGTTTTCTCTGGGCACTTTAGTTTTCTCCACCATCCCAGAACTGACCACCGAATCTGGACTGGAGTGCTAGACACCATTTCTGTAAGAGCAGATCAGTTCTAAATCTCACAAATTTGAGATTTTGATGATACTATTGTAACTCGGTGGTAGAGCTGGTAAACAATAAGAAACTCTCCTTACAACTTTATACATCGTTTATTATGCATTTCGGTCAATCAGGTTCATTTAATACTCGAGTTATGTGGAAATTATAACCTAAAAATACATACATATAATATTTTGAATACTTTGCCCAATTAACAATAAATTTCTATATTTGAAATAACAATCGCGGTAATATTTTATAATTTGAAACAATACAATCATATAAAAATATATAAATAATTTAACATACCAGCATTCTGGATCAATAAACTATATAAGTTTATATGGATAATAGAATAAGAAACACAACTTCTTGGTTGGAAATCTAAAGCCAGAATGATTTAGAAAGAAATTACCGCGAAAAGTGAAAGTGAGTATTGTTAAACTTTATTTATTAGAATTCTGTTAACAGTTGTCCGTACAGTCACGTGATC
This sequence comes from Anadara kagoshimensis, assembly GCA_021292105.1. Classification (NCBI taxonomy): domain Eukaryota; kingdom Metazoa; phylum Mollusca; class Bivalvia; order Arcoida; family Arcidae; genus Anadara; species Anadara kagoshimensis. The sequence goes on along the minus strand of CM037860.1, from coordinate 55,322,939 downwards.
GGTCACTCGTCAACACATATCACTATACAAAACGTACAAACAGTCACATGACACAACGTACACAAATACAGACATTACATGTACATGATACAAGTACAATACACAAACAGCAGCTTGGTTACACACTTCCCCTCTTGGAGAAAATGTCTCCTGACATTTGGTTGTATAACCTTAATTTACCTTAACTAACTACTTAATTAAATATATTATATACATTATAACTAACAATATTATTATACCAATACTTACCAATATGTCTCAACACATTATGTTTTTAAGGTTGATATAAATCTACCTGAAATCCATCGATAAATATCTGGATATAACATACTTCTGTTGTCTTAGTGGCTGAGTACTGTCTTAGCCAACTAAAGAAGTTGTTACTGCTGCCTGTTGATTCTGGCTTAAACTGTATGGTATCTCAATGGTTAAGTATTGACTTATCCAACTGAACAAACAGCATATACCCAAATATTATTTACTAAAATTAAATAAATATAATGGTAAGACACATATCTATAAAGGTATTAAGTTTTCAATCTCCAATTATAAATTGAAAATGCAAAGTACTACAGGTATAATAATAATATTCAAAATACAACTACATTGTATTACTAAATAAACATATTTGAATTTAGAATGAAATTTGTGCTATCAAATGATTAACTATCGGCATAGCTGTTAATGCCATAAAGTCAACCACCTGACTTTGACAAACTTCAAACATTTGCTATAAAAACATATTTACATTTGGTACTAGATTTGCTTGACATGTGGGTAAAATAAAGTGAAACGGCTGGGTACTGTCCCAATCCAGAATCTTTATACCCCCAAGTCAAACAAATACTTCCTCAGTGCAACCTGAACAAACTGCCATTCACCATAACGATCGGGTGGCTTCTTCACTCTACTGGATCTTCGAGTCTGGGTATCTGGTGTATCTCTAACTACTGTCTCTTCACCACTAAGACTGGGTATTTCTACAGTAGTATTGGTATTGTCTATCCTGGTTTTGTCATGTCCGGTTCTGTCTACATCGGTGTTATCCTGATTATGTACAGAAGAGTCATTGATAGAAGTGAGATGCTGTCTTGGTCTCAATCTACCATTAGTGCCTTTTCTTTTCTGAGGTATTATATATCTGTCAACCTGCTCCACATCTGAATTATCACTACTACTTTCAGAAGTAGATACAGATGTAGATAGATTAGGTGAAACAGACTCTTTTCTAATTTTTCTCTTCGACTTACCTGGTACATCCTCAGGTGGTATACTATTAAATATTAACAGCATATTCCTGTGTAAAGTTCTACTAGGACCGGTACCTGATTCTTTTCGAACTTTAAACACTGGAGTGTCACTATATGGTTTTTCTATGACCACATAAGGCTCCCGTTCCCATTTATCTGCTAGTTTATGCTTTCCCTGTATACCTACCTTCCTGACCAAAACTCTATCTCCAATTTCAATTTTGGACTCTCTGACCTTGCTGTCATATATGTTTTTATTTTTGGCAGCTATTTTATTGGCTTCCTTTTGCAGTTTCGTAAGCAGTATGCATACGATGTTTTAATTTGCTAACATAAGATCTTTTACTACTACTTACCTGGTCACTGTCACGGTCAAGATCTAAATAAACATCCACTGATAGTCTAGGATGGCGACCAAACATAAGAAAATAAGGGGAATAACCTGTTGCATCACTTTTTGTGGCATTGTATGCTTGGACCATTGGAGAGATGTGGGATTTCCAGTCAGTTTTCTGAACCTCTTCCAATGTACCTAGCATTCTAATTAAGGTTTTATTAAAGCGCTCAGCAGAGCCATTTCCCATAGGATGGTAAGGTGTGGTTCTTGTTTTCTTTATGCTAGCTAATTTGCATAATTGCTTTATAATATTTCCCTCAAAATTCCGACCTTGGTCACTGTGTAGTTTTTCGGGAAATCCATAATATAATATAAAATTGTCATACAATGCCTTGGCTGTGGTTGTAGCTAGCTGATTGCGACAAGGCACTGCCTGAGCAAACCTAGTAAAATGGTCAGTTATGACTAAAATACTGTCATAACCACCCTTAGATTTCTCTAACCCTAAAAAGTCGACACAAACTAACTCCATAGGATGAGTTGTTTTTACAGGTTTTAACTCTGCATTAACTTTATATGGTGTTTTATATAATACACACCTTTGACACTGCTCAACTCTTTTGTTGATGTCCTGGTCCATAGAAGGCCAATAAAATCTTTGTTTTGCCAACCATATTGTTTTCTCTTTCCCTGGATGGCCCATATTAGTATGTATGCCATCAAAAGCAATAGACCTGTAATGAAGAGGAAGTACAATTTGTTTAACAAGAGTACCATCTTGAAAAGCAGTTCTATATAATACATTATTTTCTAAAACTAATTTGTTTTTCTCCCTAATGTATTTTTTAACTTCAGCACTCATATTGCGTAGTGTTTCACCCCTGGGGAAAGAATTGCTTTTAAAGATGCTAACCACTTGTCTAATAGATGGATCTTTACTTTGTTCAAGCTTCCAATCAACTGAATGCAATGTAGTCTGCTCCGACACCTCATCGGCCGAATGAGGAACCGGACCAGAAGACACAACATCAGCCAACGGTAAATCAATAGTTGCAGCTTGACAAATTGCCTGAATACCATCCTCATCCATAGGTCTACGAGACAAGCCGTCTGCATCAGCATTATACTTACCAGCCCTATACTTAATATTAAAAGAATAAGATGACAAAGCTGCCACCCATCTTTGACTTACAGCATCTAACTTGGCTGTTGTCATGACATATGTAAGGGGGTTATTGTCTGTGACTACTTCAAAATTACTATTAAACAGGTAGTCATGGAATTTGTCTACCACTGCCCATTTAAGTGCTAAAAACTCTAATTTATGAGCAGGGTAGTTTTTCTCACTTTGACGTAAACCACGGCTTGCATAAGCAATAACCCTACATTTACCATCTTGGTTCTGATATAAAACAGCCCCTAAACCATTACCACTAGCATCAGTATGTAAAGTAAAAGGTTTAGTATAGTCAGCATATGCTAATATAGGGGGTTCCAACAAATGCTGTTTAATATTATTAAAAGCTTGGTCATGACTTTCATTCCAAACCCATTTTGTTGGTATAAGCTTTTTTCTTCTTTTTCTTTTTATCTTGGGTTACTGTACAGTGGCCCTTAAGGAGCTCATTTAAAGGTGCTACTATTTTCGAAAAATCTTTAACATATCTTCTGTAATAGCCAACAAAACCTAACCACTGTCTAAGTTCCTTAACATTGGTAGGTCTTGGCCATTTTGCTACCGCTGCAATCTTTTCTGGGTCAGTTGCAACACCTTCCTCAGAAACTAAGTGACCAAGATATGTTACAGACTTTTGAAAAATTCACATTTATTTGGTTTTAATTTTAGGTTGTGCTGACTTAACCTACTAAAACAAGCATCTAACCTATCAAGATGTTCTTGCTCTGTACGTGAGAATATTAACACGTCATCAATAAATATGAGGCACTCTTTTAAATGCATCTCCCCCATGCATTTTTCCATAAGCCTCTGGAAAGTAGCTCCACTATTGGTTAAACCGAATGCCATTCTTACGCATTCGTAAAAGCCCAGCTTACCAACATTGAAAGCTGTCTTTTCCTTATCTTCTTCTCGAATTTCCACCTGCCAGTAGCCTGATCTAAGGTCTAATTTTGAAAAATATTTAGCCCCACTAAGAGTGTCTATAACATCATCAAAACGTGGTAAAGTGTAACTATCTTTGCGTGTAATAGAGTTTAAACGACGCATATCAAGACAAAAGCGTAAACTTCCATCAGATTTTCTAACTAAAACCACATTAGATGAATAAGGGCTATCAGATTCACGAATAACACCTGCATCTAACATCTCTTTAACATGAGCTCTAACCTCATCATACATACCAGGTGGTATCCGTCTATAGGGCATTTTAAAAGGGGTATTATCCAACAACTCTATTTTATGTTGGACTAAGTTAGTATTGCCCAAGTCTAAAAGACCAGTGGAAAAAATATCTTTCCATTTAGTTAATAGATCTTTAAATTTATCTTGAGTATCAGATGAGATATTATTGTTTTCTATCTGAATACCAAGGTCTATGGGATGGGGTCTAGAATCAGGGTCTACTGTAACCTGAGAACATGACTGAACGTTACTACTACTTATGTTATTTGTGGCATTGATGATGCTAAATCACCTATGACCTTGACCTCTTGAATAGTACAAATATCAGATCTAGGTTTAATTGTTATAACTTTAGCAGTCATGTTACATAAGTTAACTCTAATACTAGGATTGCCTGTTTGCACTTTAACAGTTCTAGGGCAAACTGCTACTTGACCTTTACCTTCTAAATTTTCAGTAACCATAACACCAGTATTACATATAACATCTTTAGCTTTACCTGGTATTATAACAGTTTCAAATGGTTGAATCTTGACTGGTTTCTTATTAATAGATTTGACAATGTATTGGTTACATGTCATACTATCTAAACCTATCTGCCAAGCCTCTGGTAAAGAAAGTCTGTCCTCAGAAGAAATACTATCTTTACACACATGTAAAACATTTGTCCCCAAAATAATTGGACAAACAGAAGTAAAATGAGTGTCTGGTACAACTAAAATAGGTACAAGTATTTCTTCCTGACTACCAGGCCATGCTATAGCGCACTCGATATAACCCAAATAATGTAAAAGATTACCATCTGCAGTTGCTATTTCTAATCCTAGTTCAGATAAACCTTAATATCTGGTTTGTCTATAAGATTATTATAACCAGACTCTGAAATAGTAGTAACCATAGAACCACTATCAATAGTGCTGACATATCTTGACCCTGAATACATACAAAACTTTGGTTACACATCCCAATTATTCTATCCTTTAAATTTTTTGGCCCTTAAACCTGTTGTGACCTGCGATCGGCCAGAAACCGAGGTCACGACGCATTTGGGTCATTATTGTTGTTATTGTTATTATTGTTACTATTGTTATTATTGTTACTATTGTTATTACCTCCCCTTGGCTGATTATTACCTCTGCCCCTATAGTTATTATACCTACCCCTGGGTTGACCTCCCCTGGGATACCTATATTCATTGTTATAAATACCTTGATTATGCAAACTAAGTTGATCTAATCTTGAAGAACTTGATCAAACTTTTCTTCAACTTTTTGCATAACTTTTTTTCCAAAGCTTCTAATTTTTTATCAATTTTATTCTCCAATTTGACAATTGGGTCCTCTACCATAGGTTGGTGCTGAATTTTTTTACTGGACTGTTGGCTCTGTTTATTGATCTGTCTATTATCGTAAATTTCTCTTTCAACTTGCCTAACCTCTCTTAACAGATCGTCATAACTTTTTGTACTATCATATTTATGACGAGTCTGGGCTTGTAAATTTTCATCATTTAAAGATGTCCAGAACTTGTGTCTTAATAATTCATTTTTACCATCTTGACTGAGGTGCCCCTGATCAATGGCAGATTGTAATAACGCCTCTAACCTACAGCCAAAATTTGCAACAGGCTCCTCGGGTTTTCTAAACGCATTAAAAAACTGTTGCATTATCATGCCATTTGTACTTATATCCCCAAAGAAATTGTCTAATTTACGTATGATTTGGTGAACGGTAGCTGTTTCACCGAGGGGTAATAATAATTGGCGGGCAGTACCTCTTAGGGATTTTCTAATCGCCTGAATTAAAATATTGGGGGTTATATCGGGATCATTAGATAAACAATTGACCTCAAACCTCCACTCTTTGTATGAAACGTCACCTTTCTGAGGTGGTTCATCCCCAGAAAAATTTACTATTTTAGGCACATTAACTTGTGTCCTATATATAAACGTATTATCAGCCTCAGGATGTAATAATTGTGGAGGAGGCATCCTGTAATCCACAGGTTGATGATATTGAGGAAGACCTTCCTGCCTTTGAACTTGTTTAGGCTTAGAATCAACAGGTCCTGGTGGAAAACTCCAAGTATTATTAAAATTACTAGGTTTTGGGGTACTTGATGGCAATGGTTTATCCCATTGATTAAATGCCATTTTTAATAATTATGGTATTATTATAAATTACTAGGGTTAATAAAAGTAAATATAAATGTACTCACCCTATACAAAAGTTGATAAAATTCTTTTCAACCAGCACCTAGCTAACATTGGTGTAGGATGTATACCATCCTTATACAGTTTGAAATTATAAGTTATTCTGGTTTTCTTTTCTTTCCTTCCCCCTCTGTATTTCAGTAAATCTGAAGTAAATCTGGGCGATGATACTCCCAATCTGGCATTTACGCTGATAATATGCTCATTAACCTTCTTGATTCTTTTATGGAGTTCCTGGTCTTGTTCAATAAATTGGCTGAAATTTGGATGGCCCTTGGTCTTATTCCACTGCCCGATAGAATATGCAGGGATTTCTAAAAACACTGGTATAACTGATGGAAAACGATCAATGTAATTACGTAATATGTTAATATCCTTAACTAAATTGGATACTGCTGTTTCCTGACTGACATGTCTTAAGTTTATATATTTACCTTTCTTTTCAGTCAGGTCACAGGCACCAATAAATATAAAGACTCTTATATTTCCATACAAATTAACTTCATGATGGAAATTTGAGTAAAACCACTTTTTCCAATAAGAGAAAGTTGTCCCAGGTCTCGATATAAATGAAATGTGGTTTTTAAATTCTGGGAAGCTGGAAATCTGCTCTTTTAGATATCGTACTTACTATTTCCCAGTATAATGACCCTTTCACGCAGTTCGCTATGCCTTCTTACCAATGGCCTTTCTAAATATTTAGCTATACTGCTGCTCATGAATGTACATGTAACATAAATAACACAAATAAACAAAGACACATATAAACATTTAAGTAAACATAAAACTGTCAAATAACTTATACTAGATCTATGTACTATGTGTCATAGTTAGTATTAGTGTTATGTGCAAAATGTGCCATGCCATGCAAATGATAGGACAGATAGAAAGAAAAAATATTTACCTGTTAACCTACCTAAATACACTTATGAATTATGGTAAATCGTATAAAAAATTGATTACCATAAATAACACATTACACACAAACTAACCAAAAATTACACAAAATAGGTACACATAGCAAAATAAAAAATAAGACATAAATACAACAAAAATACATATAAAGCAAAATATATATATACAAAATACACAAAAAATGTCAAATATAAGTCACAAATATTTACATATACATCTCCAGCGATGCACCTCGCGGGGTGATACACACGCGATTCACAGGTAAACAGGAAGTACCAAACCGAAAGTTGTTATGCGCATGGCTTCCGGGATCCTCCATTATGTGAAAAAAAAAATAATAGGCCTATCTACGATCGCTATTGTTCACAATACGACACACTCATTTTCAACATAATCCTCCAAAATCCTGGCTATTCTAACTCTTATAATATTAAATCTACGTGGGCGCCATTTTGTAACTCGGTGGTAGAGCTGGTAAACAATAAGAACTCTCCTTAAAACTTTATACATCGTTTATTACATTTCGGTCAATCAGGTTCATTTAATACTCGAGTTATGTGGAAATTAACCTAAAAATACATACATATAATATTTTGAATACTTTGCCAATTAACAATAAATTTCTATATTTGAAATAACAATCGCGGTAATATTTTATAATTTGAAACAATTACAATCATTAAAAATATATAAATAATTTAACATACCAGCATTCTGGATCAATAAACTATATAAGTTTATATGGATAATAGTGAATAAGAAAACACAACTTCTTGGTTGGAAATCTAAAGCCAGAATGATTTAGGAAAGAAATTACCGCGAAAAGTGAAAGTGAGTATTGTTAAACTTTATTTATTAGAATTCTGTTAACAGTTGTCCGTACAGTCACGTGATCGGTCACTCGTCAACACATATCACTATACAAAACGTACAAACAGTCACATGACACAACGTACACAAATACAGACATTACATGTACATGATACAAGTACAATACACAAACAGCAGCTTGGTTACACTATTGAAATAAAATTTTGCTAGAAATAAAAAAAAGAATGAACGAGAAGATGAAAAAGAATGTCTTTTTCTAATGACAAATGAACAAGAATTCTTGACAATGACATGACTAATTTTTTATAAACATTCCTTCACAAGAACAGCAATGAAATGGAATCATCAAGAAGATAGACCAATATATAAGCCGACTTAATATTAGCAATCACTTGGAGAAAGTCCAAGCAGTTGATAGATACGGTTACAGTCCAAATTGATGCTGGAATTAAAAAGGTGTTCAAATTATGCAATTTTTAGGAATCATATAATCTTATTTTATACTAGACACGCTAATTCAATTGTTTTTCAAGGTTAAAGTCTGTTTTTGGTCACATGTATAGGCCTCATGATTCCCATATCTATGAACCTTTAATTTTGACACCCGAATACGTATTTTGACAAATTACAACATCACGTGGTCTCTGGTCTTTTTGCGGGAAATTCAACATGGCGTCAACACAGCAGCAACAACAACTCGAAAATAATATTGGGAAACCAGCTCCAAAGACAAAATTAATGCTAACAGGACTTACGAGAAAGGTCATTATAGATATGTGATCAAATTAATGACAAAACTGGAAAAAAAAATCAGCCGTTAATTGCAAGTTTGTTAAGTTTTCATGCCCAGTCCAAGGAATTATAGTCATTTCGTACCATGACCATTTCGTACCATATCAACTACCATTTCGTACCATGTCCATTTCGTACCATGACCATTTCGTACCATATACTCAAGCCATTTTACCATATATTACAACTACATAGCTACCATTTTGTACCATATGATAGTGAAGTGTTACCAATTCCTACAATAAATTTCGTATCATAGTGAAAGCCTCTCTCTCTCTCTCTCTCTCAACGTTAACGCTTGGATTTTGAGAATCTATGTTAAAAAACAATGTTTTTGCTGAACTAGGAACATCAGATCAAAAACAAAGGCCGGGTCACGAAATTTCCAAATGATAAAGTGGAGAATCTTATCAATTTTCTTTTTCTTCCTCGTCTTCGTCATATCAGGCTAATTAATATTAATAAGTAACACTTATTGATAAAGAACCTCTTTTCTTTTTAAATGTAATCAACAAATAATGTCATTATATTTTAAAAATATGGTACGAAATGGTAGTATTTTCATGTGCAGATTTTGAATGCATTATTTTAATAAAAATTTGCTAGTCATTTCGTACCATAGAAATGGAAAATTTGGGTACGAAATTGTCATGGTACGAAATGGTTATGGTACGAAATGGTCATATGGCATGGTACGAAATGGACAGACTTGGGTACGAAATGGTAAATTCGGGTACGAAATGGTTATGGTACGAAATGACTAGCTTCGAGTCCAAGCACCTGCTCCAAACGGTGGTGAAAATAGTGATAACTAAAAGTGAAAACGTGATGTTATTTTGTTATTTAAGTTTTTTGTGGGGTTTTGGATTTTTTTTGGGGGGGGGGGGGGGGTAGGATGGAGGTTGTAAAAAAATTATTTTAAAAACAACAAAAGGCTGATGGTAGATCTAGCTCCTTTGGTTCAGTCATTTTTTGTCCTCCTTTTACTAAGTAGGATGCTTTATAAAAGTCAAACGATTCCCCACTTCTTCATTGAGACCACTACCTGTAGCTAAAGTAACAGGAATAAGAAAAATGCAGGATCTGACTGGGGGATTGGACCTTTGACCTATACTACAGGCCAGTGCTCTATTAACAGAGCTACCCACTCTAACTAGACCTGAAATTCATGGCTCCAAACGGCTCCATGAATTTCAGGTCTACACTCTAACTAATAAGAGTCTGATATCGATGGCAAGCTACATTTTTTACAATGTGCTGTCATCAAACTCTTTAACAATTTAAGCTCAAAAACATGTAGCTTGTTCAGACCAAATCTTGGTCGAAGTCATCGTGATCTGTTAAATGGAATTTTTATTTTTGTTGCCAAATGTACATTTAGTTATGCAAAATTATTTGTTTATAAAGAATATTTTCTTAATTCAACATTTAAGTCCAATATAGGACCTTAGTGATGCAAAGTAAAATCCATCTTGAAACACAGAGCTGTTTAAAAAAAAAATATATAAATAAACCACACATAAAGGATGTTGTAACCCAAATTTCTTATCAAGCATCTCCTTCCATAATTGTTTTATTACAACAGCAGTTTATACAAATTTGCTTTTGTTTCACAGGAAGATCAAAATGGACGCAAGACATTACAAACTTTACAATTTTCTGCACTGAATGAAAATAAAAACAATGTGGTAAGTATAATGATTTGGACAAAATTCTTATATCATAATTTTTTTGAATTATTAATTCTAATTTTAAAATTTCCATCATTACAAAGTTGCCACAAAATAATTGTCTATCCCAAAGCTCATAATAAATAATACACATGTATCTGTAAATTATATATAAATACATGGTATAGACTATAGGCCAACAACATTGACCAATCTGTTTGACTTAGCAGTTGAACAAACTTTAGTCTCTTTTAAATGGCATGTTGAACACTCCATGTCATATCAATCATAGTTAAATTTGACCTTTGGTATACATTTACCAATCTGGCCACCACTTTATTTCGTGTCTTAGCACTATGGTAATTTAAAATCACTAGCAGTAGCAGGGATGAAGCTTAACTATTTTGAGACGGGGGCCCAGCAGACTTCAGAAAAAAGTTTCAATAGTAATAAATAGGTAATATGGTTAAACATTTAGGGGCCCAAACTAATTTTTAGGAGCCATTGGCTACTGGGCCCCTGCTAATCTTCATCCCTGATGTTGAATGCTCCATGTCATGTCGATCATAGTTAAATTTGACCTTCGGTATACATTTACCAACCTGGCTACCACTTTACATGTATTTTGTGTCTTAGCACTATTGTAATTTAAAAATCACTAGTAGCCCAATATGCAAAATTTGTGAAAATATACTGGTAGTAGTGTTTAAAGCATTTTCACAAATTTGCATAAATAGATTACTTTTGGAAAGAATTTTCAGAAATCATTATCCATTGCTATGTTTCCATTCCTGGTAGCCAAAATCGCCATTGGCTACTAATTTCTGAGGAATTCTTTCAAAAAGTGACCTATTTTAGCAAATTTGTGGAAAAATACTTCAAAAAGGACTATATTTTCACAATTTTTGGAAATTTGGCTACTAATTATTTCAAATTTGTGGAAACCTAGCATTGGCAATTATGCCTAACAAAAATATCAAAATAGCAAACAATATTCAAATACCATTGTTACTTTGTAGACTAAAGAAAAGAAATCCCATATACAGAGTTGTGGCTTTAACAAGCAGCAGCCAATTACTGTGTTCAGAGATCCAGAGACAACAAACAATGTGTTACAACGATCTTTTGACCATAAGGCTGTACAGACCGAGGAAAACAAAAAACAAAGAAAATATTCTAGTCTTAGTGATGAAGAAATTGACGAAGAGGCTTATGATTTGATGGTCAACGGTAAGTATATTTGTAATAGGATAGAGAGAAAAGTACAGGACTGAACTAGTACTCTACCGACCAAGCTACCAACTTTTACCATCCTCCTCTGATTTTCTTGAGTTTCCTATTGTCCTGCAAATTGGAAGTTTTGTACAAATTACTTTGGATGAAGTTTATATGGTCATGTTGGCCATTCCACCATCTTAGAGGACTACTGGGTACTAGCCATCAAGCTGTAATAGGACAGCAGAAACATGCAGGAATAAATCAGGATTGAACCTGGGACCTCCTGCACTATAAGAGAGTGTTCTACCAACAGAGCCATGCAAAAAACCAATGAAACTACTACATTCTATTAGTACATAATAATCATGTTTAGTAGAACCTAGTCATTGGTTTTCTCCAGGCACTCCAGATTCCTCGACCATACTGGAACTGATCGCCTAGATACAAGTAAAAGTCTTGACTAAGGTGTAAAATGCCATTGCTCCACCCACTCCATTCCACTTTACTCTATTCTGTGCCGAGATAAGTCAAGGTCTGTCATGGTATTTTTGTCAGTTTGTTAGTTTTGACACATGTATTCTATCTGTTTGCAGAAGAAATACCAGAGACATATTGGAAACAATTAGCTGAAGAAAGAAGACAAGCTTTAAATGATTCTCTCCATGAAAATGAATCTGTAAGTTTTATATTAAAGATCTGATGTATACTTCTGTTTGTAGAGTGCTCCCTCGATATGTGGGGGTTGGGGTATGAAGTCTGGCTGGATCTGACCAAGGCTTGAAAATAGGTATTGACTGTTCTTTGGCCAATATTGAGAAAGTATTAATCAACTTACTGTCTTTCCATAAATTAAGTGCACATGGTTTTTATTCTTTATTTTTTTAATTGAAAATGTTTCCATTAAACTATCAATAAAATGCATTTAAAATGCACTGACATAACCAAATTATATTTTTAATTAAAAACATCATTGTTTAGTTCTTCTGTACATAGAGAAATTTTGCGAAAATTGTGGAAATTTGATCAAGTTTATACACCAATTGGGCCTTATTCAAAGTTACATCAGGGCATTTAGGGTCAGGTAGGTCATTGTTGCTCGGTTTTTTTCCAGGTGTGATCATCATGAATATTGAAATTATGACATAACGTTTATAGTTGTTCCAAGTAAGAAGGTACAGAAGGGATAATTTTGACATAGTCATATTTGTTGTTTTGTTAAAAAGTTAAAATTGCTCCATGTACAGAATTAAGTTCACTTTTTCATGAATGAAAAATATTTTTCCCTATTAGGTCAGTGTATTTTGTATTAAGTTTTGACAATTTTTTTGTGAGTTTGTCGGAAAATACGACTTTATTCTTGCATTTTCCATGTGCACAGAATTTATGGAAATACAGTAAATGTATTGTAATACATTGCCACTGACTTGTCAGATATGTAAGTTACCTTTTATGATTGTCAGTTTCAAAATCATCATTTACATTTTCAGATTCTTACCAATCCTTACAATGTTGAACCACTGTGGTGGCTCAGTTGGTATAGTACTCACTCTGTAATTTGGAGGTCGTAGGTTCAATGTCTTGATATAAGTGAAATATTCTTGACTTAAACACCATTACTCAACTCATTCCTTTAGATAAAGTTTGGGTTGGAGAGACATTAATAATGAGTGATTTTTTTTTCTTCAAATTTCAGTTACATAAAGAGGTCAATGAATTAAAAGAAGAAAATGCTAAATTATCACAATTGGCCAGTCAAGCTGAATATTTTGCTACTGTTATCAAGGTAAACATAAAAATGTTTATAATTTTTCTATAATGAATAATATGCATGTCGAAGGTCATAACATTGACTTAACCAAATTTCATTAATTTCATTAAAAACTGTAGGACCAGTTAAGGTGGCAAGGTTCCCCCATATTGTGAAAATAATAATATAAAAAAAGTGGAAAAAGGGGGTAACTTATTAAATATTTAAGCACTGAGGGTATTTTATAATATGCACACTTTCAGTTCACAACAAACACACATACATAATTTCAATCATTAAACTATTAATTCCAAATATTAATTAATCAATTATGTCTCTGATTATCGATTGTCAATTTTTGTCTGAATGGACATCACTAGGTGTAAATAACATTTACCAAAATAAAATGTTTGTGAGTATCATTTCCAGTATTGAAAATTTTCTCTACAAACTTTTTTAAAACTTTTTAGCTCACCTGAGCCAAAGGCTCAAGTGAGCTTTTCTGATCACAATTTGTCCGTTGTCTGTCGTCGTCGTCGACGTCGTAAACTTTTCACATTTTCATCTTCTTCTCACGAACCACTGGGCAGATTTCAACGAGACTTGGTCAGAAGCATGTCTGGGTCGGTGCAATTCAGATTTGTTCGTGGCATTGCCATGGCTACCATAACTAGGTCAAGGTGACCTAGGGGTGCAAAAATCTTAAAAAATCTTCTTCTCCGAAAGTATTGATTGGAGAAAAAATCTGATGTGATATTTGGCTTCTCTAGGGTCTTAAGCCTGTAGTTTGTTCATTTCGTGAAATTCGGTCGAAAAATGGGTTACGCGTTTTTGCGTTTAATTTTGAAAAAATCGTAAAATAGCTTCAAATTGTTATAACTTGACTACTTGACCAGATAATGACATGGGGTTTTCAGTTTTGACATCTTCTTGTTAGTATCTTCAAAATGAGGTCAAGGTCAATTGTGAAGGTCGTGACCTAATTTTTTTACCTCTGATTATACTTATTATCTCTAAAACTATAAACTTTTTGTATAGTCATGTATATTAGAATGTTGTAGGTATTGATACAACGACCATTTTGATGTATAGAAAAAGGTCATGGGTTCAAAGGTCAAGGTCACAGATGCGAAACAATTCCGAAATGGTTAATTATCTCGAAAACTATAAACTTTTTATATAGGCATTTATATTAGAATGTTGTAGATATTGTTACAACGATCATTTTGATGTATAGAAAAAGGTCATGGGTTCAAAGGTCAAGGTCACGGATGCGAAACAATACCGAAATGGTTAATTATCTCGAAAACTATAAACTTTTTGTATAGGCATTTATATTAGAATGTTGTTGATATTGATACAACGATCATTTTGATGTATAGAAAAAGGTCATGGGTTCAAAGGTCAAGGTCACAGATGCGAAACAATACCAAAATGGTTAATTATCTCGAAAACTATAAACTTTTTGTATAGGCATGTATATTAGAATGTTGTAGGTATTGATACAGCAATCATTTTGATGTATAGAAAAAGGTCATGGGTTCAAAGGTCAAGGTCACAGATGCGAAACAATACCGAAATGGTTAATTATCTCGAAAACTATAACTTTTTGTATAGGCATGTATATTAGAATGTTGTAGGTATTGATACGACGATCATTTTGATGTATAGAAAAAGGTCATGGGTTCAAAGGTCAAGGTCACAGATGCGAAACAATTCCGAAATGGTTAATTATCTCGAAAACTATAAACTTTTTATATAGGCATTTATATTAGAATGTTGTAGATATTGTTACAACGATCATTTTGATGTATAGAAAAAGGTCATGGGTTCAAAGGTCAAGGTCACGGATGCGAAACAATACCGAAATGGTTAATTATCTCGAAAACTATAAACTTTTTGTATAGGCATTTATATTAGAATGTTGTTGATATTGATACAACGATCATTTTGATGTATAGAAAAAGGTCATGGGTTCAAAGGTCAAGGTCACAGATGCGAAACAATACCAAAATGGTTAATTATCTCGAAAACTATAAACTTTTTGTATAGGCATGTATATTAGAATGTTGTAGGTATTGATACAGCAATCATTTTGATGTATAGAAAAAGGTCATGGGTTCAAAGGTCAAGGTCACAGATGCGAAACAATACCGAAATGGTTAATTATCTCGAAAACTATAACTTTTTGTATAGGCATGTATATTAGAATGTTGTAGGTATTGATACGACGATCATTTTGATGTATAGAAAAAGGTCATGGGTTCAAAGGTCAAGGTCACAGATGCAAATCAATACTGAAATGGTTAATTATCTCGAAAACTATTAACTTTTTGTATAGGCATGTATATTAGAATGTTGTAGGTATTATAAAAAGGTCATGAGTTCAAAGGTCAAGGTCACAGATGCGAAACAATACCGAAAATGTTAATTATCTCGAAAACTATAAATTTTTTGTATAGGCATGTATATTAGAATGTTGTAGGTATTGATACAACAATCATTTTGATGTATAGAAAAAGGTCATGGGTTCAAAGGTCAAGGTCACAGATGCGAAACGACACCAAAATGGTTAATTATCTCGAAAACTATAAACTTTTTGTATAGGCATGTATATTAGAATGTTGTAGGTATTGATACAACGATCATTTTGATGTAAAGAAAAAGGTCATGGGTTCAAAGGTCAAGGTCACAGATGCGAAAACAATACCGAAATGGTTAATTATCTCGAAAACTATTAACTTTTTGTATAAGGATGTATATTAGAATGTTGTAGGTATTGATAAAACAATCATTTTGATGTATAGAAAAGGTCATGGGTTTAAAGGTCAAGGTCACATGTAAAACAATACTGAAATGGTTAATTATCTTGAAAGCTATAAACGTTTTGTATAGGCATGTATATTAGAATGTTGTAGGTATTGATACAATGATCATTTTGATGTAAAGAAAAAATGGGGTCATTGGGGTTTAGTATTTACGTTGTCTTTAAATCTATCAGCTAGCCATTAGTTATCAGGTGAGCGTATAAGGCCCATGGGCCTCTTGTTTAAATATCAAATTCCCACCATTTTAACTTTATTATTTCAGGATATGATTGGTGATGAAAATGAAGAAAAAACAAATGACACTTCCTCAGAAAATTGTGATAAACAGTCTTTAGAAAATGTGACAGAAAAAACTGATGATGAAAACAGTGACAATGAGAAAGAGGATATTGTTGATAATGATGTCGAAAACAAGGGAGATAATTCTAGTCATAGTGATAATGATGTTGAATATGAGGATAAGTTAGAGCCTAATGTAGATCCAGAAGAAAAGGATACTTCTACTACAGGTAGAAATTTTATTTTATTTATTTAGAATTAGTTTTTACCAATGGTGATGTTGTAACTTAACTGTCTGTCTATCTGCCTGGTTGTCAGTCCCAAAATCATGTCTCCTTCATATCTTCCACATGTTGATCAATTTGATCAAACTGATTTTGATCACCAATGTAAACCAACATGAAATGATGTGTGACATACAAAATTTAGCTGCATGGATCAAGGGTCATAAGGTCAATGACATGTACATTACAACACAAAACATTGAGGTAACAAATGAATTCATTGCATTTTTTCACTCCTTATAATTACATACACACCTTGCAATGCCATCTGTAAACTTCAGAAACAGATGTACATTTCACTGATGCAGTTGACATTTCTTTACAATGATGTTAGTTTACTGACCAAACATTGACAGAAGCAGTGAATTCACTTGTTTGCAAAATGTGACCACCACAAATTAAAAAATCATTAGTAGCCAATTTTCAAAATCTTGTAAAAAAAAATACTCTCTTTTTTTAAAAGTATTTTTCACAAATTTGATAAATAGGTAACTTTTTGAAAGAATTTTTCAGAAATTAGTAACCAACGTCAGTTTAGGCTACCAGGAATGGTACAGGTAGGATAGGTCATATCACACTGTGTTAACCTGTATTGATTTACCTGTGGATGTGACAGACAACCTGAATTGCCACATGTGGATACTATTAATTAAGTGATAGTTAGCCTTTATTAACAGTTGGTTATTAATTTATCATGTGGAAGGATGACTTTTGCATCTGAAAACTGAATGTGAAATTTAAAAAAAAAATGGACACGGTTATTTTTTAGATGTCCAATTATCAGTAAATGATATTTTGCATATTTAAATCTAAAATATACAAAATTGAGACAACCCTGTAGAATATACAGTTGTATACATGGCTGCTTGACTTTATGTTTTGCATTATTATATCCCCCCGCCTTTGGAAATTTTGTTCATCCAGGCACTTCTTATCTGGAGTAATTCTACAAAACTTTGTAGCACTATTTTTCGAAATTTGATGCAAAGCAGTGATAGGAAGTGTGCATATTATAAACAGAGTTGGTTTGCTAATTTTCCTGGGAATTATGACCCTTTGATCATGAGTGCAAATCACAAAAAAGTACCTCACGGCAGATCCTTATTCACTGAATTTGCTTGTCAGTACATTTATAAAGGTGCATGTACTAGTAGTTATTTTACATTTATAAATATGAAAAATTGTAAATATATTTATTTCATTATTTGTTTCAGGTTGACAAGGTGTTGGATGGATTAAAAACAGATGAATTATCTTCAATATTTATGTGAAATCCACAACAATGAATATTTCTAGTAATCTGAATGTCATGAAGTTAAACTAAAATCAAAATTTCTTCTTAAGAAAATCCACCATACTACTAGTAGTTGTAAGAAGTGTGATATATGGTATAGTGATAATACATTATTGAAGCTTACAGGACTGAAATATTGAATAAGATCATTTTTTATAAGGTTTTTACACAATTTTTTATTTTATGTTTTTATTGCAACTGATTGTCTTGGCAGTAAATGTCAGTTTGGACTTGCTTGGAACATCAGGGGGTATGGTGTTTACAGACAACTGATTTCATATATGGAAGAGAAAAACAGATTTCAAAATTCTGTGTTGTCACCTTGTTATTCATTAATTCTTTTGTCGTAGCTTAGTGGGTACTGTTGACAGACAGTTAATGTCATATAGGAAAAACAAATTTCAAATTTTCAACTTTCTTATTATAACATTAAAATGTCAAAATTTTATAACTTTAGTCACTTAAGGAGGCACCAAGGTGACATGAAAAATATTTCTATATTGCATGCTCATGGGATTTTTTTCGTGTGCTCATGTGAGCATGCAGTAGGTTTTGCATGAACATGCAATATAAAAAATTTCATGTCACCTCTGTGCCGCCTTACTCGTCATCATTGTAAATAGAATTTAGCTTAGATAGAAACTTCAGAAGGTTAGATAGATACATAAAAAGAAAAAAAATGAAAATTTAGTCTTTTGTTTGTTTTAACAACTCAGATTTTAGATCATTTTATTTTATTTTAACATTTTATTGTCTTTCCTGGTATGTTTATTGATTTAGCAAAACAAATTTATCATAGAATACCAGTTTGTATTTTGAACATGCACATGGTTGGGAAAACATGGAGTACCAGTTATAATGTGTCAAATTTTGCTCTTTTATTCAGATGATTTCAATTTTCAAAAAAATTAAATTTTCCTATGTCAGTAATATCATTTAATTTACACATTGTCCATTACATGTATGTCAAATCACATTTCATTATCACCATTACTGTTCTCAACTGATTTCATAAATATCATTACATTGTTATCATGTCAAAATTCATTCCTATCATCATTCGTTAATTTAATTTTATGTAAATTTTGTGTATACATGTATTTGTAATTTTTTAATTTTGAATAAACATTGTTTTCAAAATAATTTTTATTGTATTTTAATAAATATTGACATAATTTTGGTTTGAACCAACAACCCTTTAGTTTACCATTCAATCACATGTCTCCAATTTTTGATAGCCATCAACAATAATAATAATATGTTAATGGCTTAATCAAAAAATTACTCAATTGATTTTCCTTAATTTGAAAGCTTTTTAGACACTAACCTTACAATTTCATATGTTTATTGTATACAGTCAAACCTGTCTATAAAGACTATCCAAGGGAAACAGTGAAAGAGGCCTTTTTAGGCAGATGGTCTTTGTATACAGATTCAAATAACATGGATATAGAAATTGGGAGAAAATTTTACTGGCCTTTGAAACCCAGTGTCCGTTATATAGAGGTGGCCTTTAGGGCAGGTTTGACTGTAAATAAAACCAATTAAATTTGAAAAATTCCAAACTTTAAAATTGATAGAAAGACACTCTGTATCTTCAAGTGTCAGAATCAAGAATAAAACAGTATTGAAGATACAAACTACAAGTTGTGTGTGCAAAAACAGTAGAGCACTTTAGAAAGGTTCTACCATCACAAGTGGTGCTCCCTCTCCCTTGTATAAATGCCAAGTGGAATTTCCATGTATACAAATAAAGAAAGACCCATTGATTCATGTATCTTTTTGTTTTGGAGACAAGAATATTAATTGATAAAATGTGGTTTTATGTCCCTGTCAAGAATATGTCACTTATATCAATATTTCACCAGCCATAGACGAAGTGGCAGACATTTTTACCTTTGCAGTGCAATGTGCAGAGAGTTCTTTAACATGTCATGCCTGCTGTGACACGGGGCATTGGTTTTTAAGGTCTCTTCCCAAGGACCCTGGAAACAAGAAAAGCCACACACACACCCATAACAATCTTATAATCATTACTTGATCTGACAACGTTGGATGTCTACATTTCTGATTATGTTGACTTGAGACGTGGAGACACACACATATATATATATTATAAATATATTCACTTGACCTTTAATTTAAATATTTTTTTATGAACAAGTATAGTTATATAAAGGGTACGCACACGTTTATTTTATAATGAGAAACACGAAAACTGTTTGTGTTGACTGCAAATCCTAATACTACTACCTATGTATTTGTTGGATTATCCTATATCAATATTCCTAATGAAAGGTCAAGCAGACAGGTCAATGTTGTTTGCCTACATATAAATGATTTAATTTTCCTATTGATCATCTTATCAATTCAATAAATTGTCTGTTCTTCTCCTGGGTATTTATCAATAGTTTGATATTGATAATATTGTATAATGAATTATTGACCTCTTGTTTGATGTACCAGTTTATTTCAGATTTCAGACAGTATCAACCTGTACATAAACACTATAGGCCTATGATGAAGTAAATGAATAAATATTGCCTTCTGTTTGATGTAATATTGCGAACTTTAGACAATTTCAACTTGTATAAACAAAATGTACAATATTGGAATATCACTTCACAGGAATTATTTGATTTTATTTTATTTAGGTATTCAATACAAGTACTCTCAATACAATAAATATCACATTGTACAGTTGAATTGTCTCCCTTTACCTGACAGCTATAGCTCTCATCTATATAAACCAAATCACTGGACATTACTTCAATGCCCTCCAAAAGTCGAGAAATTTATAATACATGATCCTAGATTTTCACAAATATAGTGCTTTTTGAATTATTTTTTCACAAATTTGGTAAAAAGGTAACTTTTTCGGAAGATTTTCGCAGAAATTAATTGCCAATGGTGATATTGGCTACCAAGTATGGGACCATAACTATAGTCAACTGACTAATGTGAATTGACTTGGACCAGTGGTATATGGTATATTACCATTCTTAAAGCTAAATTTAATTCTTTAAGGATTAAATTTTTTTGCTAAAATCAGTGGCCATTTATATAGTTTTTTTATGCCAAGTACCATAGTTGGAAGTTTTTAACTTGACTAAACCTTACCATCAAGTTAGATTTGGTTCGTTGAATGTTTTATATCACATTAGTAATTTTTTGCCTATCAATCAGCAAATTGGTCTCAGCAGCCAAACAATTGCACATAATATTCTTGTTTTCACACAAACAAGAGCTTATACACAAACAAGACACAATATATTGCCATTGATTTAGGCTATGGGTATTTTTTCTTTATTATTATTTTTTAAATTTTAATATTTATTTATAAAGTTATTTATTTTATTTATTTTTGGATAAAATCAAGAGTGGTCATTTCTGTTGTATTACATTGAACTCTAATATTTCATTTGAATTTTGAACCGATATATCTGTAAATTTTATCATAGAAATGGGCACTCACAAATTCAATGTGTTAAAAGTTCCAAGTAAAAATAATGAATGGACATTAGAAATATTTGAATGTGATTTTATTTACAAAGTCTTAATTCAAAATATTTGTTCACTTTTATCAAATGTTTATCCTACTATAAAATATTCCGCTTTTTGTAAGATTTTAATGATCAAATTACACCAAACTGTGCCAATTTACTGCCTGTTTTATCTTGAACTGTTAGCATTTGTTTATTTTTCTTGCGAGGTGGGGAATCCTCGTGCACATAATTCTTGTTTTCACACACACAAATGCTCAACACACACAAGACATGATATATTGCCATTGATTAAGGCTAATTGTAAAAGCTAAATAAAAGTTTTAAGGATATTTTTTCTTTATTATTATTTTTTTTAATTTAATATTTATTTATTTATTTTTGGATAAAATCAAGAGTGGTCATTTCTGTTGTATTACATTGAACTCTAATATTTCATTTGAATTTTGAACTGATATACCGGTATCAGTAAATTTTATCAGAGAAAAGGGCACTTGCTGAATCAAAGTGTTAAAAGTTCCAATGTAAAAATAATGAATGGACATTGAAACCTGAACAAAGATAACTTTGAATGTGATTTTATTTACAAAGTCTTAATTCAAAATATTTGTTCACTTTTATCAAATGTTTATCCTACTATAAAATATTCCGTTTTTTGTAAGATTTTAATGATCAAATTACACCAAACTGTGCCAATTTACTGCCTGTTTGATCTTGAACTGTTAGCATTTGTTTATTTTTCTTGCGAGGTGGGGAATCCTCGTGACGTTGCAATGACGTCAGAGGGTAATTCCTAACTGCGCTGAGTAATCAGTGATGGCGAACACGCTGTCGAATGCACGTAACTCAGCTGTTCATTTCGTCTATTTGGGATGATATTAACAAGAATTTAGGATATTTTATCGTGAATTTATATCGTTCTGTCAAACATCACAATGAATATTTTCGGTAAGTATGAAAATCAGTTGTAGAATGTTTACGATTTTGAATTACAGCCTAAAACATGTTGATGCCAAGTTGTCAGTGACAGGCTATGCATCACCATTCACCAAAGCTGCTAATTTTCATGTGGAGATATTAAATTGACAGAAAAAGAGACAAACTTAGGATTTAAATCCCGATCTTGAATTCAAGACACGAAGCAAAAAAATATGTAAATTTAAATTTGACATTCAGAAACTGAAAGGTTGAAATGAAAGAAAAAAGTGAAATTTGATAAAGCTTCTTCCTTTCACATTTTAAACATCTTTGACATTTCATCAAATGATTTAATACAGCAATTCATCTAGGGCCCATATAATAAATTTGTAAAGCTCTGCATGGATTCAGTAAATCTATTTTTTTATTGTCATAAACGCCATTGAATCAAGTTCTACATTGAATCACAGGTAAGTCTATTACAATCTGATTGCAAATGTGGTTATGTAATGAATGAACTATAATTTCCTCCATATACCTTTCATATGGATTAATTATTAATTGAAAGAGTTCTTAAGGTCTTTAATATTGAAACCTTAATTTTTTGTATGATACCACAGTAGTTTGAATCAATAGTCAAGAATATTTCACTTACCGTTTATTGAGATGTTACCAGCAAAAAAGTGAAGTGGCTAAAATCTGTAACTTTGCTGTGTGTCAGTTCAATATGCAGGGAGGGTTCTTTAGCGTCCCATGCCTATTTTGACACTGGGCAATTGAGTCGAATGACACTATAGGCATCAGTTTTAACGGTAGCTTTGAAGACCTTGTTACTTTCATTTCGAAATTCAGAGTGCTTGGCAAAAGTACAGTCGCTACATTTTTTCATGTCTTGGTCAGACATGACTTTGGTGCGAATCCTGACCTCTGACATACAAAGACAGCACTCTACCAAGTAAGCTACAGACGTACAGTTCATGAGATTGTCACGAAAAAATCCTTGCTATTCATTGACATTGCCCTAAAAGCATTGATTTTGCAACTTCACCTGACTATGGTAACATCTCAATATAACTGAAGTTGAATACATGTAATCTTGACTGGTTGGGGCTCCAGTTATAAAAAATTAGAAATTTAAGAATTATTTGTGTAAAAGGAGTATATGAGTTTATAATACATGTACATGCTACGGACCTTGTTCGAGACCTAAAATATACCAAACAAGAAAATGAAATATTGAATTGCACATCAATTTCCAATTTAAATTTAAGACATGACTATTTTTGTCAAAATTACACTTTAATCTTCAATGGGGTTCGCCGCTGTACCACGTGATACCCTATAACGTTTGTGAGGAACACTTATTTCCAATGGATATGGAATGGCATGAGATGACGTTTTCCCGCAAAAACGACGTCATTTCGGGAATCTGTGGTGTTGACGTTTTCCAAAACGTTCCGCACAAACGTTAAGAGGTATTGATCACGTGGTACGGCGGCGAACCCCATTACTAATGCCGTAAATATAAGATCATGAAAGATGATGTGAGACTTTTTTCATCAATTTATGGCCATTGTTGTCATGAAATGTGAAAATCGGTAAACTTTGCCTACTAGTTTTCACTTACACCAAATGAAATTAAGGAATTTAGAGCCCTTACCATATACAGGTATATTCCTTTGTGACTTGTGCCAGGTTGAGCCCTATCAGTGTTTTTGATGAGGACATTGATTCCTGAGTTTTTTCATTCAATTACAAATTTAGTCTCCTTCTTTCCGTACAAGATTATTATTTCTTCACATTGATATCTTTTTAAAAGAACCACTATGGTAGCTCAGTTTGTAGAGTGTTCTTGTACTTGTATGTATGTGAGGGGTTATTGGTTCCAAACCTGGTGGGGGTCTGTCTGACCAAGACTTAAAAATAGGTAGTGACTGTTCTTTTGCAAGACACTCATCATTTAGAAATGAAAGCCATGGAGTCCTTGGGGGAAAAAACGTTAAAAACCTATGCCCAATGCTACAACAGATGTGGCATGTAAAATTTCTGCCACTTCATCTATACAGGTGACATCTCGATATAAGTGAAATATTCTTGACTTTAATGTACAAACCCATTCAATCAATAAATTTAAGAGAAAAATGCAATATTGCAGTTTCACAGATCTCTAGCTTAGCAACAACTTGTGGGTTTTACAACAACAACTTAAGTGTTTCACTAAAAAATAACTTGGGTATCACTTAGCAACAACTTGGGGTATAACATAGCAACAACAACTTGGGATATCACCTAGCAACAACTTGGGATATCACATAGCAACAGCTTTGGATATTACTTAGCAACAACAACTTGGGGTATCACTTTACAACAACAACTTGGGGTATCACATAGCAACAACAACTTGAATCACTTAGCAACAGCAACTTGGGGTATCACATAGCAACAACAACTTGGGGTATCACTTAGCAACAGCAACTTGGGGTATCACATAGCAACAATAGAGTATCACTTAGCAACAATAACTTGGGCTATCACGTAGCAACAACAACTTTGGGTATCACATAGCAACAATAACCTGGGTATCACTTAGCAACAATAACTTGGGCTATCACGTAGCAACAACAACTTTGGGTATCACATAGCAACAATAACCTGGGTATCACTTATCAACAATAACTTGGGCTATCACGTAGCAACAACAACTTTGGGTATCACATAGCAACAATAACCTGGGTATCACTTAGCAACAACAACTTTGGGTATCACTTTACAACAACAACATGGAATATCACTTGGCAACAATATAGTATCACTTAGCAACAACAACTTTGGATATCACCTAGCAACAACAACATTGGGTATCACAAAGCAACACCTTGCGATATCACATAGCAACAACAACTTGGGGTATCACTTAACAACAACAACATGGGCTATTAGCAACAGTGAAGTATCACTTAGCAACAACAACATGGGCTATCTCATAGCAACAATAACAACCAATTAGGATATCACTTTAATTGACTTAAAAACTGAGTGATCCCAGTCTATCAATTAATATGGCATGATATAGTTGTTACTGTTTGATCCAATAATCCTAATTTTATCAATGTTATTATTGGTGACTGCTGTAAGATGACATTTATGTTATCCAAAAATCAGAATATTATAGGTACTATGTACAGTCTCTATTTAGATTGTAATAAGACCTATAAAACTCATTTGAAATCTTTTTTCCTGCAATTTGACAATCAACCATCAGTGATGTTAAATGATCAGTTTAATATTTGTTGACATCATATGGGTGATATCACAATTTTATCTGTTGTTCCCTATATTCTCAGATTTTCTCACACAGTTATTGCAGTTGCAGTATATTTCTACATGCAGACCCATATTTAGTTACTAAAGCATTGCATGTTCTTGTTACATGTAGAATTCTGTAAACATTTTTATTTCCGCGGTGTACTAATTTTCGCTTATTTCAAGGTCATTTGTTTTGCGCGATAATTCATACCAAGTGAAAATTATATCATGCTTATTGTGTTATAGTGCATATTTAAAAACAATGAAAATTTAAATGGGCAGATATGTCTAAATTTTATATGCCTAGAAAATAAAATCTATACACATGAAATTAAATACCATCCATAAATTATTAAACATGCTTAAAATTGGCCATATCATTACAGACCAAAAGTCTTCACAAAAATAAATTGTAGAAAACTTATTTTGCTAAAGCAGAGTGTTTTTCATCTACAATAGGTTTTTGTCTTGAAAAAAAATGTTCCCTAAAAATCCAAGAAAATGGTTTTTTATTTTAAGAAAAACAACTTTGTCATAAACATTTAGATCATAAAGGAAAAAACCACATTATTTCAGATTGCGTAAATGAAATCACACATGGTGATTTTATTTATAAATCTATGGCAACTAATACTATGAATTTTTATAGTTATGGATTTATGGATTGCAGTGTATTTACTGTATTGTTAATTAAAAACCAATGCCTTTTCAATTGGGGTACATGCACATTTTCCGTAATACTAGTATATAAAAGTAATTTTAAAAAGATTATTCTAATGAAGAAAAAGTAGCAGTTACTAGTAGTGTCATTTTTAATAACCAATGGATTTGTTTCAGATTATTTGTATAGCATATGACTAGTTCATTAATATAAAATTAAATTGAGCAATTTCGTAGAAAAATTGAAAATATACTAATTATCAAGGGTCAAAGATTAATTGAAATACTGTCAATGTATTTAGCAGTACATGTACTTAATTTTGTTTTAACGATTTTCATGCTAATTTATGAATTAAATAATAATAACTACCGGTATTTAAAGAAGGTGAAACAGTAACATGCCAATTTTTGATTACGTTTTAAAACTGATCCTTTGACACCAAAACTGCTTAAATTTTATTTCTCTACATGAAGTAAATTTACAATAATCAGTGTGGATTATTGAGAAAAATTTTATATCTTATATTTTATTTTTATATTATTATATTTTATATGTTATATTATATATTTATATTTTATATCTTTATTTTATATTTTATTTTTTATTTTATAATTTTATATCTTATATTTTATATTGTTATATTTATATATTTATATTTTATATTTTATATCTTATATTTTATTTTTATATTATTATATTTTATATTTTTATACATGTATTTTATATTTTATATTTTATATTTTATATATTTTTATATTTTATATCTTATATTTTATATTTTATATTTTATATTTTATATATTTTATTATTTTTATACTACCGGTAGGTAAATATTTGGTAAAATACATTTTGGTCCTTCTATTTTTCTCATTTCAACAACTTAAAAATATTTGGATTTCCTCAAATTTAGTCAGTGCACTGCTGACGAAGAATAGTATTTCGATACAGCTGCCTAGTGCTGCAACATTAATAGAGGTTTAGTAATAATATGACTTTCTTCAATTTAAACTTGCAATGTCATATTTAGATTATTTCAATAATATGTACGGGTAGTGCATGTATTTTTCCAAAACTGTCTTTTCAAATAAAAGATAATCCTTTCATAATCTAGGATTTTAAAGTGCAGTGGACATTATTGGTATAAAGTGCAGTGGACATTATTGGTATATATATATATATATAGTAAACTGATAATATATATATATATATAATTATGTGTCCTTCACCAAGTTAATAATGTCCAGTAAATCTCAGCCTAAGCTCTTTAGCTGCTTAATTTAACCAAGCTTAACTCATCGGTATAAAAAGAAATTGTTTCATTTGTGTCACTTATATGCTTATCAAGTGTAACCCTGGACATATATTGTAATCTGGGAGAGATTTTCTGATTAATAATTAGATATTAATAAGTATATTATATACAGCATTATAAGTTCATGTTTTTAATGGCCATTTTGATTTATTTAATTCAGGATGGTATATTTGCTGTACATGCAGAATTGATAGATTTCCAAATGGCCAGCTAGCTAGATTATGTTGATATCGTTAAAGGCGACGACGACATTTCTGATCCAGACGCGGCTTAGAGACAGCAAACATGGAGAACAGACGAGTACAATCTCCAGAACATAGCAAATATGTGTTACAGATCCCGGTTATAGCCATGATATATTGACTAAAGTTAATTCACTTCGGACTGAAAAAGTCTTTACTGATGCTACTCTGTGTGTCGGCCATGAGGAATTCTTCTGTCACAGAAATATTCTGGCAGCAAGCAGCCCATATTTTAGGGCTATGTTTACAAGTGAACTCAGAGAGGGTCTGGAAACTAGAGTGTCATTTAATGAAATTTCACCATGGATATTAAAAAGAATTATAGAATATGTGTATACTGGAAAGTTAGAAATTACTGTTGACAACGCCCAGGAAATGTTAGCTGCTGGAAGTCTGTTTCAGTATCCGTCCATAGTGGAAGCTTGCTGCGAATTTCTAAAACACCAGTTACACTCAACAAACTGCCTGGGGATTGAGGAATTTGCCCAGCTACACAACTGTCAGACTTTACAAGAAGAAGCAAATAAATACACTTTGGATAACTTTAGTAGTGTGGTTTGTGGGGATGAATTTTGTCACATATCTATCGATAGGCTGATCCAATATTTGAACAGTGACTACATCGATGTCCAGAATGAGGAAACAGTGTATGACGCTGTCATGACATGGTTGAAATATGACCTAGATGAAAGACAGTGTTTTATGTATGAAGCACTAGAACATGTGAGATTGCCAGTTATAGACTTAAACTGTCTGAAAGCTATGGAACAAGATAAGTTAATTCGTAGTTGTGAAAAGTGCCTTCTTCTTGTGAAAGAAGCTCAGGAACAACACGAATCCATCCATGATCAGCACGGTCGACGGCGACGGAGTATGCAAAATAGTCAAGTTCATCCCAGACCATCCACGCTTGCCAAGGAGAAGTTAGTCGTGATTGGTGGACTTAATAATTATGTCACAAAGTCTGTAGAAATGTACGACCCTCACAAAGATAAATGGTTTGACCTCCCAGATTTTCCGAAAGCGGTCACATGGTTCAGTGTTAGTGCACTGTCTAATTCAATTGTTGTCACAGGTGGTATATTGGACGGTCATATCATACCCAATGTCTGGCGATTTGACAGTTTACGGCGAACATGGAATGAAATTGATGGATTGGAGAAACCTCGTGCTCGACATGCTTCAGGTGCAGTTGATGACAGACTGTTTGTGTTAGGCGGTGTTACCTATGATACAACATATTCTGTCATTGGTTTAGACACCATTGAATGTTACGACTCAGTTTTGAAAACTTGGTCCGTTGTAGGAAAGTGTTCATTCCCAAGAAAGCAGTCCCAAGTTGTGCCATATAGTAACACTCTTGTAGAAGTTGGAGGACTACAAGGAGAGGCCAAAGTAAACACGATGGATAAATATGTGCTGGACGAGAACGGAACTGATGTGAGTTCAGCAGGAGAACAGTTCATTCTACCAGAAGCCATTCAGTTTGCTCAGATTGTGGTTATGAATGGGATATTTTACATTATTTGGGAAGACACAAAAAAGGTGATTGCTTTAAATCCACATAAACGGACATTCCAGCGTCTTTCAGATTTAAACTATGCACATAAACATAGTGGGGCCACTGTTTTAGGGGAGAAGATTTATCTGGCAGGAGGACTTGTGGATTCTCGGCCTAGTAGTATTGTCGAGTGTTACGATCTTGTCACAAATAAATGGACCATAGAGAAATCGATGTTAGAACCACGAGCATTCCATGGTTGTGTTACAGTACAGCTATGATATTTGTTATTTTAGTGCCAATATCTGAAATCTGTTGAAATGGAGTTCAGTCATGTTTCTTCTGATGCCCATGTTTTCCTTTTTTTTCCATTGTTTGCTGACTTATACTTAATGAAATTTCGGTCTCGGTTGCTGATTGGTCTAAAGCATTAGCTTAAAAGATACAGTGCCTCGAACCACCTTGGTTTGAATCCCACTCAGGACAGATCCAAATGTGAAAAATTTCGTCATTTCGCTTGGAGGTTAGGGTTTTCTCCACCATCCGTGAACTGACCCATGTGATATAAGTGAAAGAAACTTGATATGGTTTAAAAGTCCACTCTGCTGTAATGAAATCACTGCCAAGATATTTTTGGAGTTTATCCAACCTAACTTCACAGTTCTCACAGCTCCAAAACTGAGACATATTACACAATACTGTATATGAAAGTTGCAAATCTAGGTTAAGAAAATTTTAGTTAAGGAATAAATATTGAATTGGGGCCTGTAATGAAGCATGATTGGACTTCATTGTAGTAACAGTAATAAGCCATTAATAATGTCTGTCTGTCTGTCTGTCTCCATGTTCATTAGAAATTTGTAAAATTTAAATTACAGTACATAATTATATATTTACATGAGAAATAGTGAATCGGGAAAACAAACAATAATTTTGTTATTGTGAATAATTGGAATAATGGAGTTTGTCAGCGCACCATGTGATCAATACTTAGCATTTGTGTGGAAAGTTTTAAAACTGTTGACGTCAAAATTTCCTGGAGTAACATTACATTTTATGAAGTAACACCATTTTTTACGGGAAAATGTGAACTGAAGGAGTTACATCTCCAACGGAAATAATTGTCCCTCAGAAACTTTATGAGGTATCACATGGTACACTGGCAAACCCCCAAGAGGTGGGGGGGGGGGGGGGTTGGATATGCAGATTTTTGTTTTAATTCATTCATTTACCATATGCATTGCTTTTAGGATGACCTTTGTGATTGTGCATATACTGATATTTAAGATCAAAGCCAAGTGTTTTTCAGCTAAAATAGCATTTTCATCTTCAAAAATATATTTTCCCTACATTTTTATATTTTTCCACAAAAATTAACAACAACAAAAATCCCAAAAATTATTTTAGAGCAAACAACTTTGTTGCATACATTTTGATTATTAAGATAAGATATCAATTTCAAATACAGTCCAACCTGCCTTAAAGGCCACCTCTATATAAGGGCTACCTGCTTATAAAGGCCAATAGAATTGTATCCCGATTGTTCTTTATTCATATTATTTGAACCTGTATATATAAAGGCCACCTGTCCATAAAGGCCACTTTTACTGGTTCCCTTGGGTGGTTTTTATAGACAGGTTTGACTGTACTGCAAAACTTATATTAGATATTTTATTTCTATGAATAACATTATACATTTACATGATTATAATACAAACCTATTACAAGTATAAATTTGTATACTGGCTAATTATTTATGGATGGCAGTGTATTGGGGAAATTTTTAGACATCACATGTACAAGTGTATGGCATCTTAAATGGCTGTCGGGGGAGTTTTTGTTTAAAAATTGGATGTTTATGGTTTGTTAGTTAAAATTTTGGTAGCAATGCAAGAAAGGATTATGTCATAGTGACATTTAATACCATAGTAATCATACTTTTATCTGGTATCGCTGTAACTGGTCAAACCATGGTTGGTTCCAGATGTCATAGACCTCTAACAAATACATTTTATATCTACGACTAGCCAATCCAGGCCCCAATTTCTCGGGTCATTTCTTAGTTAAGATTTAACTTAACTTAAATTTTCACATTTAATCTTTCATTTTTGAAACTCCAAAAACATTTTTTAAAATTTAAAATATCATTACAGATGGTTGAAGTTTGAAGTGCTCTGAAATGACACTTGAAACTACTAAATATCTTAAAAATAACTACGATAAATTATTTAATTATTTCAAATTTTCCACATTTAAGTTAAGGAAAATCCGAAAATCTTAGTTATGGAAGGACTGAGAAAATAGAGCCAGGAGGTTTTACTCTAACTGATCACCGATCCTGAATGGTTTTCATCACTTCATGCAATATAAATTACTAGTTTTCATAGCAGACTTATAAAGCATTATTATTTCATCGCCTCGTTAAAATATTTTTATGTTAGGACTTAAATTGTTCGTGAAGGGACTATATACTTAAAGGACCATTTTTTCATTCTCTAACTTTATGTGTGTGTGTGTGTGTGTGTGTGTGTGTGTGTGTGTGTGTGTGTTACCATGGTTACAACAAATTCAAAAGCAGATATTTTTCAACAAAAAGCAATATATTTTAATTTTTAGTGAATGATAAGATGTAAATGTTCATGTATATCTGGTTATACAGTTAAATAACCATTGAACTGTCTAGAAATGACGTTTATAGTGCTATAACTGCCATTGCCGTACAAAGCAAACTGAACATAAGCGCATTATGATAAGTTTGCTTTGCACGGCAATGGCAGTTATAGCACTATAAACGCCATTTCTAGACAGTTCAATGGTTATATTTACATTTCCCATTGTTTAAAAATCTTATTTTGGTATTTCAATCCTAAAATTAACTTTAAAACACTGTCGTGTACGACCATCTGGTCTTAACCAAAGTTTAATACATTAAAACATCACAAATGTAAATATACTGGTTTATTTAGGCCACCTCTTTATGAATTACATGAAATTCATGTAATGAATTATAAAGTGTTAACCCTTTCTTACTTCATTTGGTTCCAGTTACTGGTACAATACTTTAAATGTATTAATTTTAGTGGGTACTAATTTAAGCAATTTTCACAATAAAACACAGGATTCGTACAGGCCAGGAAAAGTCTTTAAATTTTGAGGTTTGCCATAAAAAGACCCTAAAAGGCCCTAAAAAGCCCTTGAATTTGGTCAGTTTGGTGTTTGAATTATTATATTAAGTGGTTTCAAATAGACTGATATATATATATAAATAAATAGATTTATTAATAAGTTGCGTTGAAATGAGCAATTTAAAGGTACCTGGCCCTCTGGAATGCCTAACTTCAACCTCAACTTCAAGTATAGGTACTATGGACATGTAAGTAATTGTTTTATTGATTTAATTGCCTTTGCACCAATATTTTTGCTAAAATTGTCCCTCTGATTAGGCCTTGAATTTGCAAATTAGACCCTGAAAAGACCCTAAAAATTCCTTAAATTTGGAGTCCAAATGTCTGTACAACCCTGTACTGGTACAATACTTTAAATGTATTAATTTTAGAGTGTACTAATTTAAGCATTTTTCACAATAATACAGTACTGCTAATATAAATTCACTACCGAATTTTGTATGATCATAGTGTTGAAGGTTGTCTTTGAGATTTATGCTAATTGAAGTTCACATGAATTTACCCAAATTATCATTTTCGCTACAATTTTTACACACTAAAATTAGTACACTCTAAAATATGTACTTGCTTAAATATGTACACACTAAAAATTTTACATGCTAAATTAATACACATACAGTATTTGTTACCAGTACTTATACTACTTTAACAGAAATTCAGTTACTTGGAGGACTTTCATTTTCGTTATCAAATTTTTTTTAGCAACTCCATACCGTTGCAGATTTACAATCCTTCTTCAACCAATATTTCTTATACATAAATTCTTTATATTTTACCATTTGTTATGGTAACTAAATCAAAAAATGTTTTGGATTAATAGTAGAAAAAACATTGTTTAAACAACCAACTTAAAATGGATCCTTTAAAGAAATCATCAAAAAAAAAACCATTTAGCTCAAAACTCAAATATCAATTTGATAAAATACTGGTAAGGAAACCTTAGATGAGGAAGGATTGTGAATTCGTATTAATAATATTTTTGAATGCAATATTCACAGCATTTAATACAAATATTTATTTTTAAGGTGAATATTTGAGAGATGTATGAAAGATAATTTATTTATGTGTAGTTATAAATAAATAACATATTGTTGGAGGCAATATATTAAATCTCAGATTGTCTTGTTGTTACTTCTTTAGTTTAGTGTATAGCTAAGCAGATCTAGAAAAACAATTCATGTTAGCAATATTGGTGACTTATGTGGAGCTACTACCAGCCGTTTATATAAATTGCAAAAATGTTACTTAATTGCAAATGTCACAGAACCTCTCACCACTAGGTTCAAATCCTGTTCAGGAAGGTCCTTATATGAGGAAGTTTTCATTTCACTTGCCGAAGGTTGTGGTTTACTTCAGGTACCCGGTACTCTGGTTTCATCCACCATCCCAGAAATGACACCTTGATATACATGTAAGTGAAAAGAAAACACCACCACTCCATCCCACTTTGCTCTAAAACATCTTGCATGTAACAAAATTACTTAAATATTGTGATCAAGACTTGATGGCAGATGTTATAGTGTATCAAGTGTTCCTTTGTCAAGCATTCACCATGATTACAGCTAAAACCTGAAAACTTGTGTTCAATACAGACTGGTACAACGCTTACAGTACAATGTCCAAGTACATTGCTTAGGTATAAAGTAGTACACGGTTTGGCTATGGTATAGCTGGGGACATCATGATACAAGTGAATCTTTAATTCAGTGCAGAACCTGATTTTAGTCAATCAGTTCAATGTGATATACATGCATATATATATACAATATGTTCTAGTTATAAAGCATGCAGATGTTTTATTAGAACTGGATGACATTTGATTTGAATACTTAATCTTTCAAGACCAAAATTTGCAATTTTATATGTCGGTATGAAACAAGAATATGACTTTACTATTGAAAAGGACTTCATATTGAAATCTGTTCTTAACACAGTATTCATATACAACACTTCAACATAATAAAAAATTAATTATGAACATTCTTTATTTACCATAAGTGTCACACTTGAACAAATCTTGAAATTGAGAAACTTTGTTATTGAGACCAGTATGTTAAAATCTACATCAAATTTGGTTTTCAATAAGTTTGTTTCCTATTGAATCAGTCTTGTTAAAATTGTCAAATATTTGACTATATATGTGTTACTCTGTTCACAAGTTGACAGAATTAAAACAGAATAAATTTACTTAAGTTTGAGGTGTTAATTATTTCCATTGCATGAAGGAGAAGGCTAGGTGTTTATCTCGGTATACACAGTTTATTTTATTTATGTTTAATAAGGTGTACTTGTACCATGTAGTGACATGGGAACTACTTAGAGTAGCACACCCTTAAAATGAATACCTATAACAAATAAATTAGTCTTTGATATGGAGAAATGTTTTCAATTTCAAGTGTGTGGGTGAAAATATTAGTCCAGGTTCAAATTGTTTAAGTTGATGCTCAGAATTGAATCTGCCTTGTAACTGTAAAAGTATGCCTAAGTATTTACTTAATGACAATGAAAATGATTTCTTGGGAATTCTGGTTTTCTCATTGCATAGCATTATAAGTACTGTAAATTTGGAAATTTTCGCGATCGTTTTATTTTGGCGTAAATTCGCGAGTGAAACAAGTCGCGAAAATAAAAGTTTCACGAAAAATAAGCAGTAATTAAAATTATAACTACAGAGTCGCGATCACACGAAAATTAGATGACGCAAAAATTTCCCAATCTACAGTATAGGTTACATCAGCAGTCAAGTGGTTAAAAGTGCGTGCTTTTCATTGCCTAGGTTCAAATTCCACTAGAACAGATTCAAGTGTGAGAAAGTTGATCATTTTCTTTACTGAAGGTCAGTTGTTTTCTCTGGACACTTTGATTTCCTCCACAATCCCAGAACTAACTGTCACCATGTACGTGAAATATTCTTGACAAGGACTTAAAACACCACTACTCAGGCACAGATCCAGACCCCCCCCCCCCCCCAAAAAAAAATCTTCGCAGCCTCTTCACCACACTAAAACATTGGGTAAGGACTGCTCTATATGGCTTTTGTCCCCAAACACAAATTAAAAATTTGTCAGTGTGCCCCCCCCCCCCCCCCCCCCCATAGAATCCTGGATCCACCACTGCTACTCCACTTCATTTTCAAAGGTTGGTAGTTTTCTCTGGACACTCTGGTTTCCTCCACCATTTTTTTTCACCAACTCAATATACCCCAGTTAGTGAAATTATCACAATACACAATACAGTATACCATTACTCCTCTTAGCATTTTCAGCCAGAAAAGCTTGTTTAAACGGACATTATATAACATGTACCTCGCCCATATCCTGCCTTTATTTAGTTGTTTTTTACTTAGCAGTTTCATGTATACACTGTATATGTATTTTAAATAAACAGTTCTATATAACAGCATGGAATTCATTTAAAATTTTAAAAAGAAGTTTAAATCCATTCATAAATGATTATCAAATATTTAAATCATATACAAAATGGCCATAATAGAAAAACCATACATGTGTATTCCAGTCTGAAAGGACATTTAATCATAAAGAGTCATATATATATATGAACATGGTTATTTTCTATATTTTTAACTAGTTTTTCACTTTATTCATCATTATCAAAGGCTTTTCTTTGGCTGAATAGAAAAGTTAAAAATTGGACTTTGGAAGTACAAAAAATAGGACGACACAGTAAATTTATTCAGTGTTATGCAGAATATTGGTCTGGGTTTTCTGATTGAATAGAAAAGTTAAAAATTGGACTTTGGAAGCACAGAAAATGGGAAGACGCAGTAAATATATTCAGCATTACACAGAATATTGGCCTTGATTTTTCTGTGTGAATAGAACAGTTAAAATTGGACAGCAAGGCACAGTGAATTTATTCGGTGTTATACAATGATTGGCATGGCTATCAGTTTTTACTGGTATAATTGGGTATTTAGAAATAATACTAGTTAATACTTGGTGACATCGCCCTATGAATTACAATCACCGTATTTCTACATAATAGGATTATACATGTATTGCAATGTGATTTTATGCTGATGGATATACATCTTGGATAGCGAGAAAAATCATCAAAAAATGGCTGACAATTTCTGATTACAAGGAATAAATTTTCTCTGTTTTTGCTTTAAGAGTTTTTTGTAATCTTTACAAAGTCTTTTCAACCCACACATTTCAAACTAAAGGCAATGACTCTGTTTAAAAGATATTTACATTTTTTCCTCACTGCAAAAATTTTATTTATTCATTTGGTTTTTTTTTTGTATTACTATTTTTTTCTTTACTCTTATCTGTCTAACTGTCATTCTGTTTGTCACAATATAGATTCAGCTCCCTTACTTTCACATCTATAGATGAATTTTGATCAAACTTGGAACTAATGTACATCATTATGAGACAATAACTCGTGAACAAAATTTAGGTGTGAAGGTCAAAGGTCAAGGTCACCAGGTTAAATCATCTTTGGTTTAATCTTTAAACTAATTTAGCATAAAATAAGTGTCCCCTCCATACCTTCTACATCTATAGTCATCTATGCTTGGATTTTGATTAAAATTGACACAAATGTACCGGTATATGAACATAAGTCAATGTGTTACATATCAAATCTTGATACATATTGACATACAGTGCAACCTACTACAACTGAACACTAGTTAACTATAAAACATGTCTACAGTTTTACTTTTTTATTAGGGCACTCCATTATTATTGTTTGTTAAAATAACATGCATCAATGGAGTATAGGTAAACAACGTTGACCTGTCCGTTTGACCTTTCATTGAGAATATTCATATAGAAGGGTCCAACCAATACATGGGTAGCATTATGATTCACAGTTAATACATATACACATTGCCCATGATTAGTGTTCACATCATATAGACGAAATATACACCTTGGATCCCTATTACTTAAATTTACTTGTCCATAATGAATATTTAATCAAAGGCCAAGCGGACAGGTCAAAGTTGTTTGCCTATAACTGTATAACCAAACACTAACTTCGGTGTGAAAGATGTTCATTATACCCCCCGCAAACGAAGTTTGGGGGTATATAGGAATCACCTTGTCTGTCTGTCTGTCTGTCTGTCCGTCTGTCCCGCTTCGTGTCCGGAACAGAACTTTTGTACCGTAGCACCTAGGATTATCAAACTTGGTATGTGGATGCATCATGGGAAGACGATGTGTCATGTACCAAATTTAGGTCACTGTGACCTTGACTTTGACCTTTGAGCTCTATGATAGTAAAACCTTGTGCATCTTCGTGTCCGGAACAGAACTTTTGTACCGTAGCACCTAGGATTATCAAACTTGGTGTGTGGATGCATCATGGGAAGGCGATGTGTCATGTACCAAATTTAGGTCACTGTGACCTTGACTTTGACCTTTTAGTTCTATGATAGTAAAACCTTGTGCATCTTCGTGTTCGGAACAGAACTTTTGTACCGTAGCACCTAGGATTATCAAACTTGGTATGTGGATGCATCATGGGAAGGCGATGTGCCATGTACCAAATTTAAGTCACTGTGACCTTGACATTGACCTTTGAGCTCTATGATAGTAAAGCCTTGTGCATCTTCGTGTCCGGAACAGAACTTTTGTACCGTAGCACCTAGGATTATCAAACTTGGTGTGTGGATGCATTATGGGAAGGTGATGTGTCATGTACCAAATTTAGGTCACTGTGACCTTGACTTTGACCTTTGAGTTCTATGATAGTAAAACCTTGTGCATCTTCGTGTTCGGAACAGAACTTTTGTACTGTAGCACCTAAGATTATCAAACTTGGTATGTGGATGCATCATGGGAAGGCGATGTGTCATGTACCAAATTTAAGTCACTGTGACCTTTTAGTTCTATGATAGTAAAACCTTGTGCATCTTCGTGTCCGGAACAGAACTTTTGTACCGTAGCGGGGGGGCGGGGGGGGGGGGGGGGGGGGGGGGGGTATTAGCCTCTTTCAGAGACAGTTCTAGTTTTGGTCAAATTTCACTGTACTTTCTTAATAATCTTGACCCATACTGATACTGTTATACTAGTAAAACTGACCTTCATGGTTTGTTATTTAAACCAGATCTTAAAATTTTAGATCTACTGAATATTTAATATTCACCACAGTTTCTTTTCATAACTATCAGATTATTCACGCAACCAATCAATGGCCTTTGATTAGCATTAACAGAAATGATCTTATTTCAAGGTGAAACTGACAATATTGTTTCGGAAATGTTTTGTAGGATTTGATTGACAGCTGTGTTAATCAATTTCATTACAGCTTACTGATGTGAAAAACTCATATTTTTGTTGCCAATATTTATATTTATTTTGTTTATTAGATTTTGTTATTTCATATTTGTGTTGTTAATTTGTATAAAATATTCATATAAAATCACGACTGATTAGTTGCTTAATTTAACTAGTGGAAAAAGTCAATAATAAAAATTCATGTATAGAATTGATTGGCTACTAAATATGTTAATTAATATTTGTAAGGGAGATAACTGTGTACATTAGGTTATGTTCGTTTATGATTTGATATTTTGGCTCCAGTTTCACAATCAATCTTTAACTAGGATTTCTCTTAAATCTAGCAAATTATGAAATTTTAATATTGATTGATTTAATGAATGCAGAGGTTTTACATCCCAGACATTTTTAAGTCTTGGTCAGATTCAAACCCACAACCTCCCACATATGATGCGAGCACTTTACCAACTGACCTACCGTAGTGGTTTAATGTTTTATATTTACATTTATGAAGTTTGATTGTATTAAACTCTGTTTGAGACCAAACAAAGTTATAGGACTATAATTACATTTGCTAATTTGATGTCACTCATCTCTTGCTTTCACCTATACCCGTGACGTCATTGATTGGCTGTTCCAGCAATTGGAATTGCATATTGTACACGACAGTGTTTTAAATTTATTTCAAGATTCAAAAACAAAAATAAGATTTTAAAAAATTGCAAAATATAAATATAACCATTGAACTGTCTAGAAATGGCATTTACAGTGCTATAATTTCCATTGCCGTCCGTGCAAAGCAAACTAATCATAACACGCTAGTTTGCGTTATTCAAGCAGTGGAAGTTGTAGCACTATAAACACCATTTCTAGAAAGTTTAATGGTTAAAAACTTTAGATAATTTTTAAGATATTCAGAAATCTAAGGTTTCATTTCAAAGATCCCTTCAAGTTTCTAACATCTATTATATTTTGTCACAAAATATTTATTCTTAGATTGCCAAAATTTGCTAAATCTAAGTGTGAAACTGAGTCCATGTATTTGTTATTGCATTAATCCCAGTACAATCAAACTGTCTATAAAGGCCACCCAAGGGAACCAGTAAAAGTGGTTTTATAGACAGGTGGCCTTTATATACAAGGTTCAAATAATATGAATAAAGAACAATTGGGATAAAATTCTATTGGTCTTTAGAATCAGGTGGTATTTATATAGAGGTGGTCTGTAAGGCAGGTTGGACTTACATTCTCATGACTTAAGAAAATGCATACATAAGACTTTGTCAATAATAACATGTTTCTCGTCAGTGTTTACCAGTACACATTTTTCTTCTGACTCCAGAAGCACCATAGAATACCTACTCTTTTCAAAAGATTTTATCACATACAGATTTAATCTACTGTGATTAAGTAATACTTATAAAGAACTACCAAAATCAACCATCTATAGTAAATAAAACAAGAGGCCCATGGGCCTTAACGCTCACCTGTGACCTTTGAACCCATGAGCTTCATTCAAATATCAAAATGATAATTAGGCCAATATTCTAATATACATCCCTATACAAAAAGTTTATAGTTTTTGAGATAAATAATCATCTCAGTACTTGTTTGTATCTGTGATCTTAACATTTAAACTCATGCTCTTCATTCATATATCAAAATGACCACTGTGCCAGTACCAACAATATTCTAATATACATGCCTATACAAAAAGTTAATAGTTTTCAAGATATTTAACCATTTAGGTATTCATTTGCATCTGTGACCTTGACCTTTGAACCCATGACCTTCATTCATATATTAAAATGATCGTTAGGATAATAACTAAAATATTCTAATATACATGCCTATACAAAAAGTCTATAGTTTTTGAGATAAATAATCATTTCAGTACTTGTTTTCATCTGTGACCTTGACCTTTGAACTCATGACCTTTATTCATATATCAAAATGACCATTGGGCCATTACCTACAATATTCTAATATACATGCATATACAAAAAGTCTATAGTTTTTGAGATAAATAATCATTTCAGTACTTGTTTACATCTGTGACCTTGACCTTTGAACTCATGGCCTTTATTTTTATATATAAAAATGACCATTGGGCCATTACCTACAATATTCTAATATACATGCCTATACAAAAAGTTCATAGTTTTGCAGATAATTAACTATTTTGGTAAACTTGTACATCTGTGACCTTGACCTTTGAACCCATGACCTTAATCGATATATATCAAAATGATCGTCATGTCAATACCTACAATTAACCAAAAATCCTACATCATTATCACCAGAAATGTTTAAAAAATAGCATTTTTTATCAAAGGTCAAAAACTGGGACATGACCTTGACCTTTGACCTTGACATCAATCGGAAGAAAATTGCAAGACAAGATCAACAGTGAAAACTCCATACAATTATCTTCAGCCATTATGAAGTTATAACAATAAATGTCTCATTTTAAAAATTACATAATTTTACGCAAAAAACGCGTAACCTATTTTTCGTCCAATTTTCATGAAAAACACAATTTTAGTGTATCTAGGTATCCTGAATCCAAAAATCTAATCAAAATTTGCCTGCACCTTTTGGTTTCAGAGAAGAAGATTTTTTTGTCTTTTGGCTATTTATAGTAACGGCAGCCATATTGTTGGGCGTGGTCAAACCCCGAACACAATTTTGAAAGGCTGTTACAAGGCATAATAATCACCAAGTTT
Source organism: Anadara kagoshimensis (assembly GCA_021292105.1). Classification (NCBI taxonomy): domain Eukaryota; kingdom Metazoa; phylum Mollusca; class Bivalvia; order Arcoida; family Arcidae; genus Anadara; species Anadara kagoshimensis. The sequence goes on along the minus strand of CM037860.1, from coordinate 55,281,315 downwards.
CATCAAATTTGGCTCAGTAGTTTGGAGGAGAAGATTAAAATGTAAAGTTTACGCACGACGGACGACGGACGACGCACGGCGGACGACGGACGACGGACGGTGATAGATAGCAATAGCTCATCTGAGCCTTTCGGCTCAGGTGAGCTAAAAAGATAATCCTTTATATAGCAACAAAAAGTTAAATTGATTACGTTCATACAAGTATAGGCAAACAATATTGACCTGTCCATTTGACCTTTAATTTAAATATTTATCATGAACAAGTTTATTTGTGTATAGGGAATGCATACAGCTTTGTATTTCATCTACATACTGAGCAACACTAAACACGGACACTGCTCATGCATGGACTGTGAATCCTAATACATGTAATGGGTGGATTCTCCTATATGAATATTCCCAATGAAAGGTCAAGCGGACAGGTCAATCTTGTTTGCCTATACCAGTATATCAGTATGAAACTATCAAAATCAAAAATAAAAAGATTATCCTTTGTATGCAACAAAAAGTAAAATTTATTACACACACACACATATATATATACTTTTATATCTGTATGTAAGCACTAGTTTATTGCAGATTATACTGTTTTTATTTCGGTCTAAAGTCGTCAAAAAATAAAACAAACTTGATTTTAAATAAATTTTAAATAAATTGTGAATTTATGGTCCTTATAAACCAACAGTAAACACACAATACATTATATAATATAAATCTCATTAATATTCACATCTCATCAATATAGACTGCTGGTATTATAAACTTCAGTATAAATCCTGGCCAGGATATCTTGATTTATTTCATAATACCTGTACTAAAACTTCTGACGGAAATTTTAATTAAAAACATATAAAATTTTCTTTTCTATTGGTTCAGGTAAAATTTATATAATTTTCCTGTGTGAAATTTAGAAAATCATCTGAAAGTTTTTACAAAGCAGTTAAATTGTATCAATAGAGAATTATATACATATTTTTTTAAGGTTATATAATATTTAATGGGATAGCTCAATATTTGTAATGTATTGAACTAGTTTAGTTCATCTTCACAAGAGCCTTGTACATGTGGTGCAGGTGCCTCCTTCTGCACAAATATACTAATTTTAGCAATTTTCCCCGCTTAAAACCTTTGCCTTTTCCCCATTTTGAGCCCCACATCATAGATTTGTGCAAATCTAAAACTAGTTGTCTTATAAATATCTAGGGTATTTACTTTTGTATATTCAATGGAAAAGATTTTCTTCAGATTTTTATTTTTACGAATGTGGTAGGTGTAGAGGTGCTTACCCTTTCAGAGCACCCAGCCTCACTTCTCTGGTGAAAGTAACTTAATTTGCCAGTTTTCAAATTTTTTACTTTGTGTTTTGGATTCTGACTTGAACATAGACTAGTGTGTTTGTTTTTGATTCCCACATAATATGGGGCCTAAAGGGACATAACATGCGTGCAAATCTGAAAGCCCTTCACCCAGATATGATAACGGCTATTCTCCATTTAACAGCAGTAATAAGCCAAAAATGGATAAAAGTCAAGATCACTTGTATTTCATATATATAGTTCAACCTTCCTTAAATGCCAACCCTATATAAGGGCAACCTGTTTATAAAGGCCAGTAGAATTGTAACCCAATTGTTCTTTATTCGTATTATTTGAACCTGTATATAAAGGCCACCTGCCCATAAGGTCACTTTTACTGGTTCCCTTGGGCGGTCTTATAGACAGGTTTGACTGTATATACATTAATCGATTTGACGAGCAGGCATGGATAAGTGTAAGGTCATGTACTCATATACAGTTGATGAAGAAGAAAGAGCAAAAGCCAAGGAAATACACACACACACACACACACACACACACACACACACTAATGAATTTGATGAGCAAGCAGGGGTAAGGTAACTGTTATATGTTAGCAAGCAAGGACAAAGGTCAAGGTTATATAAAATAAAAGACTCAATGAACAAGGACAAGGACAAACATCATATTTATACAAGCTATACTGATCTCTTTATGTTGAACATTGAATGGACAGTTAGAAATCCTGCAAAAATATGAAAAATATCTTCTTCAAACCTTGACCAAAATTAACTTGGTAATATATTTATCACTGGTTGTTATAAGTTGTTAATTGTGATCCAGGCACAGGATTCTGACCAGATGTTGTATACACCTGTCATTTAGGACAATATTCACCAGGTGATAACTACATTATCAGTTTTTGATACATTATTGAATTTTGATAATCAATAAAAGTACATGTAACAATTAATTCATATAAAAATATAAATGATCAATATAAATAGATATGAACAAATTGACCACATGCAGGGATAATAAATCCACTATAACAACCACAATATGTTTGGATTATAGCCCTCACTATGTAGGGATAACATGCTAACGATATACTGTAAACATATTTAATTCCGTGCTATGGCAAATTTACACGTATTTAAATTTTCCCGTTTTTTTTTAATATGCACTATAATACAATGAGCATAATATAATTTTCGCTGGGTATTAATTTTCACAAAACAAACAACCTCGAAATAAGCGAAAATTAGTACACCACGAAAATAAATGTTTACATTACTGGAATATCCCACCTATACACTAGTATGTTGGCTCAACACCACCCATTATACTGCTATGACACTCCAACAATATGCTTGAATCACACACCTACATATGGTGGGATAGCACATCCACAAAATGCTGGAACAACACATAGACAATAGGCTGGGATAACCCACCCATAGTATGATCAAATAACATCATTCATTCATTATACTGGGGTGATACACCAACATTATGCTTGGATTTCACATCCACAATATTCTGAAATTACACATCCACAATATGCTGGGATTACTCACCAACAATATGTTGGGATAAATTACCCACAATATGCTGGAATAACATATCCAGAATATGGTGGGATGTCACATACAATATGATGGGATAACACATCTGCAGTATGTTGGGATAGCACCCATTATTTGCTGGGATAACACACAGACAAAATGATGTGATAATGCCTGTAATATTGGCACCACACAGTATTCTGGGACGACATGCTTAAATAACACCACACAATATCATAGAGTAACACACCCACAATTTGCTGGAATTGAATGCCCACAATACACTGGAATGACACATACAATATATTGGGATATGTCCACAATATGCTGGAATAACACCAAGTAAAAAATTATTTCACTTGTGTAGAGTTAACGGAGGAAAGCAATGGCATTCAGCAAGCCAACTTACAAACATTCTCAATCACAATTCTGTCCGAGAGGTCACTGTGGTCCTTGGGTCATCAGTTTAGATCAAACCAATTCTGGGATAAAGAAAGCATATAAAAGTGTGACTGGTAGTTTTCTAAGTTCCAAATTTAACCATTCAATTCAGATTTTTACTGTACCAAATTAAACATTTTGTAGGAAGTAAAACTATTGCTGTGCTGTAGGATCTGTAAAAAAATACCCTTGTCATTTACAAAACACCATATCTTCAATGACGTAAAAAGGTCAAGGTCACAGAGAATGATGATAAAGTGTTGGTTTTACAATCAAATTGCAGTTAAACCTCATTGGCATGCCTTCGATGACATTGAAACCTTGCTTATCGCCACATTAACCCTCTTGCTGCCAAACGTACATATGTGTATTCTACCGACAGCCTGCCATACGGACACATATGTCCTTTCAATGGAATTGACAACTCTTGGTTAAAATACTAAGAGATACTCAAATTTTTTTGAAACGTAAACAAAAATGTAAAATGTTGACTATTAAAATTATAATCTACAATTTTCTAATGATGTCATATGACTACAAGCGCGTCTAACGTCATATTCTATTGTTGGCGTCATATCATTTCGCATTGTGAACTTCAATTTGGCACTGCCAACGTTGCGTTGAAAATTAATTTCACAGCAAGAGGGTTAATTTGAAGTCCCAAAAATCTATTTCTTCTATGTTATTCATTATAAATCTTTTTAATTTATTGCAGATATTCTTTATAAGACCAAAATCTAACTGAACAAATACTGTAAAGGGGGAAATTTTCGCATGAGTAAAAATTTGGCTTATTTCGCGCTGAAGAAATTACCGAGAAAATGACAACTATACAGGTTTGTATACTATAATATACAGAATATACACCCACTTATATCAGTAACGCGGAAATTATACCCACGCGAAATGTCAGATTTCAGAAATCGCGAAATTTTCACCATGGTGATGAATCAAGGTTTTACTGTACATAAAATACATGTGCATTGTACCAGTATTACAAATATAAAAAAATACAACTCTATATAACTGTTTCAATAGTTTTATTTATTCATAAAATATAAACATATCATTTTTTGTATAATTGGAATGTAAAATTTTGGGACGGAATGATAACAAATCCATGAAGCTGCAAAAGAAACAACATATCTCATCTGTATATTTAGTCCATGAAACAACGACTGTCTGAAGTACGACACAGTTTTATTGGGCTGAATAGTCGGACTAAAAAATTTAGGAGCAATTATTGGAAACACACTTATTCTTTTAAAGCCTAATATGAACTGTATGCAACAATACTGGTTTTCATATGAAAAATGTCTTTTTTGAGAAGATGAGTGAAATGAGTGAACTGTGGGACATTTTCAGTCTAATGGAGGTACATCAGGGTCATCAATGAAATCCTCGCTGTTTGGTCGTTCTTCAACTTTTCTGGGTTTATAACCTAAAGGTGGCACCACTTTATCCTGTTTCTCCTTCACGATATTACAAAGATCTACGGTCTTCCTAGCAGATTCATCAACTTCCAATTTCTCTTCTGTTTTTCTGTTCACATAAAATAAACATACAAATTGAACTTTTGTCTTTTTGAAAAGCAGTAAATTTCATTTTGAAAATCAAACTGTCTTTTTTAAATGCCTTTTTCTGTATTTTTATTCACATAAAAGAAGCCTAAAAAAGACCTTTTTTTCTTTTTCAAAGGCAGTAAATTTTATTTTCAAAACTAAATTTTTGAATATTTTTTAAATGTTTTCTTCCATTTTTCTGTTCACAGAAAAGAAGCAAACAAATTGAACTTTTTTTGAAATGCCTTTAAATTTTATTTTTTAAAAAAAACATCATTTCGGAAAAAAATTTCTGTCATTGAAAAAAGCCAGAATGTGTAAATTGTAAAATATAATATGTAAAAAGCAAAATGATACAAGGGGAATAACTCTGTCATTCACTATGTGAAATGTACAAAAATTTTAGTTACCTTTTATTACTGTCACTGGTTTTATTTTCTTTATTGTCATCTTTTGTCTGCTTTGATTGTTTTGCTGGTGGTTTGGCTGGCTTAATTACTTGTTTTACCTATTTAGAAATTACAGTATAAAGCATAAAATTTAAATGGGATTAAGCAGCGAAAATATTCTCCCAAACTGACTTTTTTATTACCCTACATCATTCAGGGTTCTCGCTTGGTCATTTCTGGGGCTGTAATTCTGCTCTAATTCAAAATCTTATGGTTTTCCCACAATCAATTTGCTTATTTTCACAATTTTCGAAATTTCAGTTTTAAAACCAGTATATTTGGAGTTTTCTTTTTCACAATTTTAGCTATTATGATGCTTTTTCACAATTGCAAACCCTGGACTGGTCCCATTCACAGAAGGGTGATAGAGAGCCCTGTCATTTCACATCTGACAGATTATAACTTTAATAAATAATTCACTCCAGAGTAGATCTATGATAAATTTACTGGGTTGGGTAAAATAACAGTATGAAAATAATCCCACATTAGATTGCCAGGAAATAATTACATAATGAATTGGATGAAAATTATACACTGGAATGGCCAAAAATAATTAAACAATGCACTAGATATTTATTTTACTCAAAATTGTCCATGGATTTTCCATCATGATTACAAATAAACAATAAGGTTACATATGATTTTAATAGTCTTCACGACTATTTAAATTCACCACCAAATCAAATCAGATTACAGTCCACAAAGTGATTTACGCTAATTCAAGTTCACATGAATTTACCCAAATTGTAATTAACCATAAAATTTGTACATGCTAAAATCAGTATATTTATAGTAATGGGTACCTTTGGCATAGTAATTAGAAGATGTCCAGTTGTTTGTGATCTTTTAGCAGAACTTGAGTCAGCATTAACATCTTGTTCTAAGTGAAGCTGGAAAATCTGTAAATGAGGAGAAGAAAAGAAATATTATACAGTCAACCCTGCCTTAAAGGCCACCTCTATATAAGGGCCACCTGCTTATAAAGGCCAGTAGAATTGCATCCCAATTGTTCTTTATTCATATTATTTGAACTTGTATATAAAGGCCATCTGCTCATATAGGCCACTTTTACTGGTTGCCTGTATCACAAAATTAATGTACATGTATATTTACTATATATGCATATACATGTTGACTGAAACATCAGTTTTTAGTTTCAGTATCCATGACAACCAAATAAATTGGAACAGAAAACAATACGCAATTGATCACAACAAAATCATAAATGATTTTAGTGAACAATAGTAAAACATTTCCAAACAATAAGTTTTTCCTAATAAACATTTTTTTATATTATTATTTATATTTATTTTATTCTCTATAACAA